>JAUKPP010302757.1:0-12253 GCA_032273245.1 Phyllaplysia taylori
GTCACAACATTAATTAACTTAATCCTCAAACTAAATAAAAGAACGCTTCTTTTTCCCTTTAGTAAATTATACATTCCGGGCTCCGCTTCACAGAAAAAAGGCGTTTTGTCAGATCGGCTATCCAAAACAAAGGCTGCCTCTGGCTTGAAAAAGGCGTTTTGAACTCCTTTTTCTTAGATTTAGGCGTTTTGTCAGATCGAGGGCACTCTGAGGTAGCTTCTAAAACACCTTTCATTGATCTCAAGATCGAACTATAAAAGAGAGGTTGTTCAAAATCTTCAGAAAAATAAAAAATCTATTCATTATGTTGGGAAAAAATGGCTAAGATAGGTGCCTTAGTTTTCTTGCAATGAACACGAAAACTAAAACACGATTTTCTCAGTTCCTTGATTTCCCGAAAAAGGCGTTTTGTCAGATCACGTTTGTATGGTGCTGGAGTAGAAAATGAATTCAGAGTAAAAATGGCCTGACATTTTTTGAAAATGCAGATACCTTTGTTTCCTTTTATTGATCAGCACCTGATTTCACGGATTAGCAACACATATTTTTTCAAATCCCTGATACCATCTCCATGTGTGTCATTCACCATATAATCACAGCATCTGAATCAGTTTTAGTCATTTGTCAGATTCAGCTACATAAATGCTGTGTGATAAAGATTTCCTATGACAACAAAGAGATTTTAGTGTTCAATGTTGATGAAGTCTCTACAACTCTTGTAGCACACTAAGGTCATTTATGAGACTGGCTACTTCAACCCTGCCTATCAGGGCCAGCCTAGGCTGAAGGCCACGGATCCCATCAGAAAGACACAGATGCTTGCCCCCACTTGGGAATTGAACTTTGTTCCTCTGCGTGATATGCGAAGAGCCTAACCGTTCACCACAGACCCCCAGTAATGTATTCAAGTCCCTAGTCTGACGCTTTTATTTTAGACCAGCTACAAGAAGTGGAAAATTTTGTTGGCAGTTCTCTAAGCCTTTGAAATCACTCTTTCTCTGTTTTTTATTTTTTTATTTTTGAACCATTCATTATAAAAGTATCAAATAGTCGGATCTTTGTGTTGATCTTTTTCAGAAAAAGTCATGGAAAATGTCTGTTCCTATCTCACATGTATGAAGTTTTGGAACACCCCACTACAACAGGTAGGCTTCGCCATCAATACTTAAAAATTGAGTTCAAGGATGCCTTACTGTATTGCACAATACTTTCAACAAATACTATGTTCAGTTATGTATAAATGGAACCTTTTTTTTCATGATGATCTTAGATGATCAGTCTGGGACATTGATGAAAAGAGAGAGGAGAGAAAGTAAATAGAGTTTGTGACAAAACTCTTGGATTTATTCATTATCAATGTAGGTGCATCATTTCTTTTAAATGGAAATGTAGCTTATGTGTATCGAGACAGACGTAAACCAACAGTAAAATGTTGTTCCTAGCTTATTTCTTTGATTGACTACTAAGCACTTGTTTTCGTGAAAATATTATCTCAGTTAGTTTGTGTTCATTTGAAATGTTTATTGGTGGGGGTAGTCTCAAAAGGACTGAATAACTCCGGATAAAATTTGGCAAGGGAAAGACCCATTTGTCTAAATTCTCCTGAAATTACCTGATCTTTGTCAACAACATTTGCCATAACTGTAAAGATCTTAATGGAGGGGCATACCATAATAAATACAATGGGATAAAACAGCATAATGGCCCTCTCAGAAGTAAAGTGGCTGCAGTTGGTTTTTGGGTTGGTTTTGTTTACTCCTTGTAACATTTTGGGGAGCTGGGCTTCTTCAGTCCGGCCTGTAGGGACACTAACCCCCTGGAGAATGATGGATAAACATACGTGATTAAAAATCTTTTGCATGCTGTTCTCAAACAACCATTATCTGCATGCTCCAAGGCAAAGATCCTAGCTACAGGCAGTTTTATTAGTGACCACTTTCCTGTCCCCAAAACAATCATCAATTTCAATGTATGTCGGTAATTCTGTGCATTTTTCTTAAATTTTACATGCATTATCTCTACCCTCAGGAGGAGAACTCGCACTTGGCCCTGTACATTGTGCTGACCACCATGACTTGCTTTGGCATCCTCATCTACAATTTTGTCTTCTATAACTACTTTTAGTAAGTGTTGACTCAGTTGTATCTCTCTTCATGATCCAAGGGAAACAATTGTATATATAAAGATTGGGGAGTAATTATCTTTGTTTCGTCCCCTCGTCTAGAAATGGCTTGCAACTGAAGCCTTCGAACTTTTTTAACTGAAGAAAGCAGGTGATTGTGAAATTTGTTCTCCTGGTTTAATTAGCTATGAAAAGATACATTATGAATGGGGAAATCCATGAAACATTACAGAATCCTAGAGGCACTATTTAACCTTTAAAATCAACTTGTACTTGTATCAGAAGAAACTGTTTTTAAAAGTTACTTCAAATTCGTATGATTAAGTCTCAAAGTCTTTTAAGATTCTAACTTATTCGATTAAATATATTCTTAGAGTTTATTTACTTGTGTTGAAATGCAATAGGATTATTTATTTTTACCAGGCAAATTTGTCTACAAACTTTTCCGGAAATAAGCAAAAGTTGTCTGATCCTAAAATTACTACATGTATGTGTAATGTAGACCTATACTATTGTGGTGCCAATGGTTTATTTGATAAAGAGCTTGACAAACATGCAGCTTTGCATCTGGTGGCTTGAAGATTTCTCCTAGTTTCAAGGGGTAGGGATTGTGAGGGATGGGTAAGTGTAACTTTCACTGCTTCCACCAGTTGAAGAACTGAACTGTGGACTGTGTAATCTCCTATAACTAGTAGATCAAGTCTATCTTTTACTACATTTACTCTCCATCTCTTGTCTTTCAGTTTTGACTCACTGTTTTCCTTTTTTTAATTTCAGCTCAGAGCTTTCAGAATCCTCGTACTCATACGATCCTCCACTCAAACTCAAATCCAAAAACGACAAGTCACCTCAGTCAAGGCATGATCGCCCTCGACCACGGCAACCTCGGCCCAGACATCAACTTTAGGCCAAGCTATTGAATAGACTTTTATGTTGACTACTGCCCTTACCAAATACAAGAAAACCCCATGAACTGCTCCCACGAATGACTCTAGTGGTTTGATGCTGCTACAGCTCTGTTCAATCATCAGTGCTGTGCTGGCTTCCAGTCCACAGATTCACTCCTTGCATTCTCAAAGACTGGAATTTGTCATGTGGCGAGCTACTATCAGTGTCCTGACATGGGAGGGATTTTTTATATGCATATTTGTGAGTTTGCTGGTGTGTCTTTGCAGACAGGGTGTGCAATATCTGAACATTTATTCTGTGTGAATTAATAGTGTGGGCCTATTGCAAAGCTTAATGCATATAGAATTACATTTTTTAAATCTCCCCACTGCCCTGTGACTACTAATTGGCATCTCGCACATCTTTATAAACATTGCATTTTTAGAAGCATCACGAGAGCTTTAGAATCTTCATTTACTGATCACCATAAGTTAGTTGTGTGCAGGGATAGTGGTAGGCTATCCCATGATTTGGAACATTCCATACATCTTTTTTTCAATTTTTATTACTGTCCTATAACTGTTCTCATTATCAATATTTACTTTCACTTACACCACAAAGGTCCATAGAAAGAGTAATTGTGAAGATAATGAAAAAATGAAAGTAAACTTGTTGTTAGTACAAATATAATGAGTCCATGGCCAAGATATTCAGTCATGGCCACCCCTCGTGTCTTTTTATTTAAACTTGATACTTCTTCAGTGTCTTCATTTTTTGTCATCACAATGTGGATGCTATAAGATTTTTCACACTGTTGTAATATTTCATGTATAAGTACATTTGAAGTATCGCATGCTGGTGAGCAAGAGATGTACTTTACACTCACTGCCAACTAATATTCACCGAAGCCACCATCATTTGTATCTTTGACCCCTTCCAGCAACAACTTTATTCTTACATTAAAGTTGGCATTATAACAAGGTTTTGGCTGTGGCCTACTCATTAATGTATCATATCAATTTCCAAGAGGCAGCACGAGAAATTGAGAGACTGTATATTTCCTAATTGGCAAGTGAATAAGCCTTATTATTGTTAAGCCACTTAATAACTGGAAAGGATTATTCAGATTCATCTTTCGTGAGATCTATGGCTGGTTGTTGGTCATCTTCATTGTGCTTTGTATGGATTTTTTGGATGTGTAATTATTTTCCCTTTTAATGTCCTTGATATATACATACACAATATTATTTTGTGTTTGGGAGTCATTTAAAATTATTTTTTTCCCAAGCAACATGCCAAAGTCACCCTTGGGTGCCTTTGATCCTTTGATGACCTTCTATTTTACCATGTATACTTGGTATGAATAAATAAATGCATTAGGTCTCTTTTATTGCGTTAAGTGTGTGAGAGATAGAGACAAACTTCTTTATGTTACGGTACTAAAGTATTACTATCGTCTTAAGTCTACTTTTTGGCACTAAAATGACCTCATTGTGTTGATAGTGCCCTAAAAAAAAGAATAAAAAGACCGACTATCCAAGACTAAAGGACTGACAATGAGTGACAAAGTCTCAAGAATATGTAGAGTTGACTGAAGTATGAATGGAAGATTTACTTCTGTGACAATTGAGATCGTTATTCAATGCATTGTTGACTGTGTGCATGATTCTATATGGATGAATATGAGGTTGTCCTGTGTTGCAACTAGACAACAATCAGCAATTTATTTCACTTGTTTATGATAGCAGACATAAGAGTTCTGCTCAATTTGGTGTAGTGTAAACTTTTTTAAATTAAATTTATTTGAATTTGAAAAATTGTTTCCTATCTCAATCTGTATTTTATGTATTGTAGTGGTCTTGGACTTCCGAGCAATCATGTCTCAACTCAGTAGGTGCTCTGATGTGGTCAGTTCCTTCTACTATTTCTATCGAAATATCGATTGGTTTAAACTACTTCCTGGCCCTGATGTCTGTCCGTTGGGATGTTATGTCTCTTTCATCCCGAGCCAGCCTTGATTTTTGGTTTCCCGTTGAACGTTTTACATCCCTTGCAACACTGTAAAATCATTTAAGGGATGGGGTACTTTGACCCTACCTGCTAGGGACACCTCTTGCTGACAGCTGAGAGGGACGAATTCCAACCGAAAAATGCAGATGCTCCGCATGTGGGACCGAGCTGAGGTTTTCTGCTAGATAGGTGAAGAATTCAACAGCCTATCAATTACACCATGTGCGCTGGTTCAGCCATGATACAGCTTCTCCTGATGGAGTCGTTCTGATAACTGGTGACTTTAACAGCTGTACTTTGGAGAGCCATCTGCCAAATTTCCACCAGTACATTGACATACCAACACGTGACAATAAAACCATAGACTTGTGTTATGGTAATGTTCCAGCCGCCTATAGAGCCAAGTCCTTACCACCCCTTGGAGAATCGGACCACTTCATGACTTCTCTTCTGCCAGCTTAAAGACCAAAGTTAAAGACAGTGAAATCATGCAAAACAAATGTTTCCATCTGGAATGATGATGTGTGCGAACGGTTGCGTGTTTGTTTTGAATATACGGATTGGTCTGTTTTGACAAATGCCTGTAATGACATATATGAACTCACAGACACAGCGAATGGTTATGTTATATCAATTTTTGTACTGACACAATAATAGAGAAGAAACAAATTAGATGTTTTTCGACTAACAAACCGTGGGTAACTAAAGAATTAAAGGACGTTCTCAATGAGAAAAAGCTGGGATATTGTGTCCTCAGCCTGGGTTGACGCTGCCTCGTAAATGACCTGACATTGTTACAAGTACAAGGGAAGAAAAACTAAAAAAGCAGCCAAAACTCAATGTAGTGCCAGTAAAAGTTTTACAAACTAGGCCTACCTGCTTTCACTTCAGTGTGACATAATCATGGCGTTATGAAACCCTTTGGGATGGGAGATTGTAGTGTAAGTGTAATACTAATAGCCAAATAGTTAAGCTTCGGTTTGGTTTTTGGTTTAACTGTAAGGTCATAAATTTGAGAGATGGGTTGCCAGGGCCAACCTCAGCTGAGAGAGACACTGTCCCGGCAGAAAAACAGAGATACACTCAATAAGTCAAACTGCTCCACATGGGCCATATTTGCATCTTCTGCGAGACTTAATATTTAGGCTCTTTCCTTATCCCGTGGATGGAAATTTGATCTCAATAATGGACAGGCATTTCCATGTCTACTTGAATGTTGTGTCCCCAAGCCGAGGTCTTGTTAAATCCTAGGTACATTGTATTTTAACAAAGACAAAGATTTTCAATTGCTCTATTATAACCAAAGTCTTGTTATATCTGTGCTCGTTGTGTCCGAGTTCTAGTGCACAGTGTTACAAGGGGTGTAAAACCAAGCAAGCAACAATAATCATCAACAACAAATCCCTCAGGGTGTTGCAAAGATTCGCCCACTGGCATACAACCTGCAACCTTTTGTCTCTTTGATACACAAAATCATCACGGTGAAAGATAAAACACACTGTAGACCAGATAAATGATTTTCACAAAATATCTCTTTAATTATCAGTTTTTTTTCCTCAAGTATCACAAGAGTAACACTTTCATATATTCATCTTTGACAAGAACTAGTACATAAAGGTGTTTTGTCATAGCAAGGATACTCCACTCTTCTTCAATAAGAAGACTTCTAGCAATGACAAAAAGTTTCTTTCACACCTCTCATACATAACAGCTGTGAATGACAACAGTATGACATGATAAATTAAATGAACTTTTAATGAGTAAGTAAGGCTTTTTAGGTGAGTCTTTACTTTCCAATCTACACACAAGTAAAGCAACACTTCATCCTGAAGCATTTTTAAGTAACAAATCAAGAGCCTCATGAACAATTGATTTGAATTTTCTCTCTGCTTCATACATTTTCAAACTGAATAATTTTTTAAGTGGCCCTTATTTTACATACCAGAAAAGAAAAAAGAATAGCCCATATGTGGTAGAGTTCAGTCCATGCAACTGTAAAGAGAATTCTGCTCTGAGTCAGTCCTAAAGCATTAAGTTGTGTTTGACCACAAGAGCTTATAATTTTTCACTCTATTCAGCATAAATTCAGTATAAACCTAGCAAAATAGGGTTTGAGGGACTCAAAACAAATCCGTTTTATCACATGTCCAAGGGAAGAGACAACAAGATTTTGGTTTGGCTACTAGATTTACATCCTTTGCAAAACTGTAAGGTCATTTAAGAGACAGGTTGCTTTGACACTGCCTGTCAGGGCCAACCTGGGCTGAGAGGGATAAATCCCAGAAGTAAAATCCACGTCATCCACATGTTGGATCAAAGTTGGATCTTCCAAGTGATAGGCAAAGAGCCGAACAATTACATCATAGACGCCAGCAGACAAGAGGAGATAAACAAAACTGGGATTTCAAAAATATGTTATACCGGGGCATTTAATACAGAGAAATCAAATCTACCTGTAAACGTCTTACCAAAAATTTTGACCAGATGAGTAAGCGGATTCACTACAACCTGGACAGGTTTATATTATCAAAGTTAGGTGAATCAAATCTACAACCTGTTGCTGTTTTGCAGGTGATTGTTACACACATACAGATGGGGGGATAAAGCAGGATAAATTTGAGCTCTGATCTCTAGACCTTCAAACTCATCACTCAGAAAGGCATATCCCCTTTAATAGGCAGGCTTGCTTCCATACAGCAGGCAAGGTCAAAGAACACACTTAACACACTCAAGTATGGATGGGTTGCTGTCATCAAGGGAACTGAAAAGATCCAAGTTCATCTTAATTGACCGTTTTATAAATGCAAAGAAGAGGAGCTGGGACTTAAGAAATAATTGAAAATCAACTCCGGCGACTCAACACAAGTGGAGTTGACTGCACTATCAAAACGATTATTTTGCAAAAGAGTGAATAGTACAAACAACATACTGGGGATTCGCCTCTTTGCAAAACAACCATCGAAAAGTTGCAGGCTTAAAAAAGAAGCTGTATTAATTATTGCACACAAAGACCGGTGTCGAGAATCATCCCATCTCTCCTCATGAAGGGTTCTCCTGTTCCCCATCTGGTATTGTGTTTTCCTGCAGACAGTTGCATCCGCAGCCTGTGGGGCAAACCGTCTGCGTGCTGAACCAGTCCATCATGTGGTGTGTGTGACCTCCATGGCCACAAGCAAGGCAGAAATTGGCGGCACCTACATACATGAAAATATAGACATGATGAATTAGAAAATGACTCAACTGCCAACCGGTACACAATAGTCATTGCTTAAAAAATTATCAGTGATGAAACAAAGTATCAAAATTATAACCCATGTTTGTGGCTAAGGTCCATCTGCCAAGAGTACTGTCCCATAGCAAAAAAAATTGTTTCCTATGCCTTTAATCAACATCATCCAACAATTTTAGAGTAGAGGGCAGGCTACTTCCACACTGCTTGTCAGGGCTAACACAGGGACACAATATCGCAACAGAGAGGCGGAGAGGCTCGTCCAATGCTGGGATGAAACTCTTATTCTCCGCCTGACAGACAAAGAGTCTAACCATTATACCCCAGACACATGTGAGTCTTACCTCTCACACCAATGTGGCAAATGGAACAACGCAGTGCTGGGTACTTGCATCTGGTACACTGTGGACCCTGGACATCTTCGTTGCAGTTGTGACAGGAGACCTTAAATTCTGTAAGAGAGAATGATGGCTTAAAACAAATTCATTATAATATATCAAATAAATAGTTTTAGACTAATCTGTTGCATTTGGAGAAAATACAGCCTAATGTCATGTTATATTGTAAAAGAAAGAACCAAAGTAGCTTAAAAGCTGTTCCATGCAAAGAGTAATTGTAATGCATTGCATAAAACATATCTGTTAGTTCAACTCAGTAAATATAAATACAGTGGAACTCAGATATAACAAGCACGGATGTAGCCAGGCCTTAACTGAAACGAGAGAAAATGAGACCACCCGTCCTTCTTTGCTGTAAAAACATCTCGGATGTAACGAGGACACTAGGCTTGCCCCAACAATCTTGCTACAAATTCCACTGTACAACCCCCATTCACATAGCATCAGCATTTACTGCCATCAAAGAACAAAAGCTTATGACCTATCACTCCTATTTCCAGTACAAATAGTAAAAGCTGCTTGCCAAATCATCAGAGGTGACCCAATGGTCCAAGTGACTCTATCATAGGCAAGGCAAGACATTTGTAGAATTTTTCTGTGCTGCAGAACAAAATTACTTCCCAGGACATTCTCAACTTTAAGTAAACTTTCTGAATATGTTGACATTCCACAGGCTTTTAATAAAAAGAATAACGAATTGCATTTACATAATGCATATCCCAGCTCGAAAGAAGGCTCTATGCGCATTATAATCTGTTACAACCCAACAGAGCAGCGTCGTTCAGAAACCTTCCCTTTCTGGGAAGCATACCGTGTGCACACAAAGCACCCAAACATTAACAGACAAGATCTTTTGCAGTCTAGTCTATAGATGGATACCCATTGACATCTGGGTAAAGTGAAAATTTGTGTAATGTGCCTTTCCCAAGAGCACAACATCGGGTCCAAGCTTGGATTCAAACCCATAACTTACCATTTCAAGTCTGGCAGCCTAACCACTAGACCACCAATGCCACTAATAGCATTTATGATTATTATAATTTCTACTCTTGTCGCCAGGACAGCAAATCAACTGACCGATGCCTCTGTGTTGTGCCCCTGAGGTGTCTGTATGCTTGAGGATCTGGATGCGTTTGTTGAGCAGGTTCCACTTGTAGAGCACATCTGCATACGCCTTTTTGATCTGTTCATGCTGCTGCTTCAGCTCAGGGTCCAGCATTCTAGATAGGACCAAGAGAAGTCAACTTGAGCGGGCCCAATCAATAATTTTGTGGATTCACACGCATACAGACTTGCAAATCCTGTTTGTTTAGGTTAAGTTGATGCTACATAAAGGTCATTAAAGTGCCAGGAAATACATGTAGACAATAACAACAACACAAAGAAAAAAGTAGAAGAAGCTAACCATACCAGAGTTCTTACAAACCATCCAAATCGATCATGATGGCTTTCTCGTCAGTCTGAAGCACTTTATGACAATGTCCTATTTTCATGAAAACGATAAATGGCCTACCCACCATGCCCCTCCCCACAGATGATTTTATCTTTTGACCATCATTTCACTTCACTTTTTATCATAACTGTCATTGAGATATGAATGTGAGCAAGTGTGAAAAGCAGATCAGGGGTAAATAGCAAGCTAATGACTCCACCATCACATTCAGTATTCATCCATTGCATATATACCTTTACTAGAACCTTTATGTTGCCCTACTACTGTACTTTGCTATCACATTTGTAACTTTACTTAAGTAAAAATGCCTGCAGCTTATCATCTCAGCAACTCACTTGCTGTTGTTGTGGTGAAGAATTCTTTCCTTCTCTATTTCTCTCTCCCTTGGATCTTTGTCTTCCAGAATCTTGATGTCATCATAGGAGTTTGACCAGCTAAGCGATCTCTTGCTTTTCATTACAGCTAAGAAAAGAATTATACAATAGAAATGAGCATTACAGGTGTAAAATGTTTTGGCTGGTGTGTGACTACATGTATGTATGTAAACATATGATAGGCAACATTGACTGAGTTAGTGTAGCTTAAGCAAGTTATAAAGCATTTAAACTTGTAGGAGTCACTGATAATAAAATGGTACTGGAAATTATTTTACTGTCAGTCTCAAAGCAATAGTACCTTTTTTAAGCATGGTAATTAAAATAATCACACTAATTCAAATATAAAACTCTAAACTAAGAAATATATTCTATTGGGAGCAAAAAGAACATGATTTGAGTAGATACCAAAAATGTTTACTTTTATCATTAACCATTAACAAATGATGATAAATTGATAATCTCTTGCTGAACCTACTCCTAGTCACATTTATTTTATTCACGAATGACAAGTAAAATTATGGCTGCTTCATCTATACAGTCCATACTGTTCATAACTAGCAATAGGCCCTACTATAATAAAGACTCAATACAATTCATCAGATTGATATTTTTTCTGAACAAACCCTTGATACTGCCCTATGATAGATGTACACAAAAAAAATCATATTGAAACTGCAGAAAAAACATCTAGAAAGTGATAGTGGCGGTTGTACACCGTTACTTGCTAAAGGAACACTGCACCATTGTAGAATTATCTGTGAACTAGAACTAGGTTTTCTGAGACACAAGGACATCCAAGCACACAGATTTCAGTATCATAAACAGTGCCATAGTGCTAGTAAAGTTTCTGTAAACTCAACCTGAGGTGTGGCACAGCATAGAAACAAGGTTGGGTACGGTTGATTCAGTAAACAGGGTATGATTAAACCAAGGAAGTGTGCTTAAATGTGAACTGATCAAGGGACACAGCGGCTACCATTCTCACCCATAATGTGAACAAAAGTAAAACGTAGGATGTCAGGCTTTTTTTAAAAAGAAGAGATAAAGATGCATGTGGTGTAAAACAATGAGCATGCGCAAAGCTTCTATTCCGTAATGACCACAGGTTACTATAAATTATCTTAGTGGTGAAAACTCACGGCTAGTAAAACAAAACTCAAAACACAAAAGTTTCATGTCATTATAGTAAAATATATGGTGGAAAAATAAATCACACAAAATACCTTCACTCTCTGACATGCCAATGAGAAAATAAACACAAAAGAATTACAATGGAGTAGCGATACACACATCCAAATATTTTTCCATAGAAGTCTATTCATAATGTTCTACAAATCCACATAGCTTGATGTGTCTATCCCAATAATCACATTAAGGAGTGTTAAGTCACTCCTAAGAAAAATTTATTGGCACTACATGTACTATTAAACTATTTGAGGATAGATTGGGTTTTTTTCTACTGTTATTATTATTTATTTATGATCTTTGCCACAGCATTGAGCCACACACAAATCACAGGTACACAGAGGAGGGGAAATACAACTTTTCTTTGTTTTGTTAAGGTTTCATGGCAATATCAACATTGCAAGGTAATTTCAGTGCCAGAAAGTAGATTAAGTCAAATGTGACGAATATAAGGAGGTAGTAGTGGGAGTGAATCACATTAGAGCAGTCGGAAACTATCAACAAAATACAGGATTGAGTAGGAAGACAGGACAGATAAGATGTGTATGTGTAGGCGAGGGGGGGGGGGGGGGGGCAAAGTTAGATTAAAGA
>JAUKPP010302757.1:16505-29681 GCA_032273245.1 Phyllaplysia taylori
CCCCCCCCCCCCCCCCCCCCCCCCCCCCCCCCCCCCCCCCCCCCCCCCCCCCCCAATGAATGCAATGTGGTAAGCGTAACGAAATCAACAAAACTATCACACATTTCGCAGTATGACTTCAAGTCTAGATTAAAAATTTTAAAAAAGAAAGAAGAATTCAAACTCGAATGCACTGAATTTGATTTTTTTTAAAGAAATAAAAGAAATACTCAACTTTGCAACACCATTAGTGTCTAGTTGTAAGAGAGAAGTGAAAAATTCACAATATGATGTGGAGGGTCTACATAGTATCTGGGTTAATAACACAGCCAAAGAACTTTAATATAGCGGAGTGGCTTTTGCGAACAAGGATAGCATACAAAGCCAAGTGATTGGGGGGTTAAGAACATGAATCATGATAAATATTGCTTTTGCTGCAGTGGTGTCTGACATGTAGATTTGGCTTACAAACCTGCTCTGAACAAAGCAGCCAAGTTTGGTTGAGAGGCCACCTCCCCCATACGCGCCTTGCTTTTGGCCAAGCTAGCCGTAGTGGCAGAGCATGAAGGTGATGATGTAGATGATATCATGGTGGGTTGTTGAGGGGGGAGTGTTGGGGGTGGTGGTAACGGTTGCTGCTGCTGCTGTTGTTGTTGTGGTGTTGGGGAGGGTGCAGGGGTAGCCATGTGGGGGGGCAGTGGGGAGGCAACAGTCGAGGGGACCGGCTCAGCAACTATGGGCCACATCATGAAACAAAAAAGGGTAAATGATGTTATAAATGTTAGGCTGCACGGACAAGTAAGTTTTTCTTCTCAAACCGTGGGGATTAAACATTTTAGGTGCAATTTTAACAGCTTTCGTATACATATAGGCGTACTAGTTGTATTATTTTCAAGCAAAAATTTCTGAAGCATGGCAAGAAAGCTATACTATAAAACAAGTATGTTTTAGGAAAGCTATACTATAAAATAAGTAAGTTTTAGATTGTAAAAAATAAATTTCATCCTTCAACTCATGTCCATAAACTATATCCCCATGATGTACATGAAAATCCCTACATAATATCATACAAGTATACCAATAACATACACTACCAAAGAATATCATTAGAGTATTTTCTTATCCAGATCCACAATAACATGGGACTTAAAACGACATTTTTATCAGATAACAGAAAAAGTTTGACACTTTTTTAGATCATGTTGGCGTAATTCATAAAGGGGTTAAGTACCACTGGGACAGAAAGGTGTGCAATTTCTGTCAGAAGATAGGCAAAAAGCTTACTTGTATCCACACCATCAAATTTATAATGTTGCAGCATTTTTGTAGGGCAAAACCCCATGGCCAGCCTAAAGGTGTGTGAGGATCATGGCAGTGTACATAAGCCACAACCAAGTGTCTGTCGTTAATGTTTTATGTTACTATCGATACTACTATAGGTTCAATACAGTGCCAAGAAGTTGATAAGTATGATTATAGAAGCTCGGAGAAAGCCCTTAAAGGAATGGACCACACCAGACTTCGCATCAAACACCCACCCATAGTAGTGTCAATGAGCCCACTAGCGTATCCGCAAGAGTGTATTGAAGCAACTGTGAGAATGCACAAGCTGTAATTTACTGTATAACTGTTTGTTTGTTTCTGTGAGATTCTACATCTTAATTACACTATGAGGTCAATTCAGTGTCATAAAGTAGATTAGGAATCGTGACTGATGTGCATATGTAGAAAAGTAGAAGGAGCAGGGTCACACCAGTGTGTCCCCCAATTAACTACTGCTGTAACTGACAGAATGTCCATTAGTCTTTGGAAATGTGTTGAAAAACAGAGCAGTGTAGGGGTGAGTTAAGAAGAGGCAACAATACATGGACCGTAGTCTCTATCCCACCCGGCCCGAAAAAAGGTATTAAAAAAAGGAATTCCTTCTCTTAGACTGTCTCTTTGCAGATAAGCAAAAAAAAAACTTGTACTCAGATCTTCACTGCAGCACTGAAAGTCAATTATGGTTCTCAACAAACTCTGAGAAAGCACCAGTCTTAAACTTCATACACAGAAAAACTGTTCTCGAACTGCATCTGCTTACATCACAAGAAGAGCTACTGAACCAAACACCTAAGTTCATGAAGGATATACATTACGAGAAAGGGTGAGTGACATAGAAACTCTTCCAAGTTTAATCTTTCATCTAAAATACTGAGAGAAAAAAATGACGACAACTGTCATGGAACATGGGATTTGTTAACAAAGTAAATAACAGCAAGTTGGAGGAACTAGTCTGACATTAGGAGGAAGGGGGGGGGGGGGGGGGGAGAAGGGAGGACAGTCATTCAATACAACTACAGAAAAAGATGAAATAATAAATTCTGATGCTGAACATTTAGCATGGCGGATACAACAGAAATAAAGAGTAAAAGGCGCAAATAACAACCCCCAGGTAAGTGGTTTGTTGGTCAGCACTAAAGGGACAGGATCTTAGTTATGGTATGATTCTCTCACCCCACTCTTTTGTCAATTTAAGTGACAGTAAAATATTCCAGTGGTCCAGAGAGTTCTTTTACACATGCCATGTACAGTCAGTAAAGTCTCAATCTTGACAATGCACTGGCTCTTGTCTCATATAAATTGTAAACGAGTATTCTTTCACGAGGAGCTTTTTTCGCAGGAAAATGAATATTTGTGGAAGTAAATTTTTTGCGGCCCAGGCAAAAAATTTTGCAGCACAGAAACCAGTTAGAAAATGGACTCATAAAAACATGAAATTTCAACAGGGATGAACAAGGGCTGTCAAAGAATTAAGATGACAATGGCTTTTAAATCAAATTTTAAAAAACTGTCATCATTAAGATTTCTATACAAATAGTTTCCTTGGTCCTCTTCCATTCTCTCCATTGCTACGCGAGTAATTGCATGCCATCCTTGTAGAAATTTATGGCAATTGCCCAAAGCAATTCAATTATAATCGGACCGTTTTCAATTTTAAAAAATAAATAAATAAATAAAATTTTTAAAAGGTTGTAAATGACTCCAGTGATTTGTCTTTGCCAGCTCAGTTCACAAATTTATGAGCATTATGGTCGTCAACACACTAATTCCTGGTTTTCGTCTGAAGGATATTTCTCTCTTCATGATCACAAAGAGCACAGAAATTTTCTCTTCATGTAAAGAGCACAGAAATTTTCTCCTCATGTATAAAAATACTCCTCTACGATACTCATTCACTAACAATACTAATCTTCTAGCACGGCAAATAAATAGATTAAATAGTGTAATAATACTGTAGAGTGCAACACAGTCAGAACCAGGCAAAACGAAAATGAAAACGGTGACTTATTATGTTTTTAAAAGAAAAAGAAAGAAATAAAGGTTGCCCACAGTGAGATGAGTAGGTGAAGTTGAAGCACTGCCCCTACAAGAGTTTGGCAATGCACCAGTACACACACACACAAAGTGACCCGAGTGATGATGATGAGAGATTATTAGCAGGAGCAAGCCAGCCACAGAGCTCTCTCCCCTCTGCTTCTATTCTTAAGGGTCAAAGGACACAGACACAGAGAGAGAACACAGTATGATGGATGCAACACTTAAACAGCATTGCCGACCTGCCATTTTTTTAATGTCTGAGATAGGGAAAACTGCCACTAACCTCCGAGAGGAAAAAGGGAAAACGTGAGTAGAGATCTCAAGTTCGCAATGAAACCCTCAACCCTCAACTGCTTACACAAACTGGAGTTAATGACCAGAACAACCAGCGGGCTATTAATACATGTAAATATATTACATAATCATTTGAGGGAAAGGGGAGGGGGGGGGGGGATATTTTCTTTCATTGGTAAAAAAAATAATTCAGAGTTAATTGAGGAAAGAAATAGTTTTTCATCTGTTGTATCATTATTGGGGAAAATGACACTATAACCAGGGCCTTGGGTAATGCAATAAAAATCGGGAATTTTTTTTATAAAATTGTGAAGGTTGGCAGGTCCAACACTGTGGGAACACATACAAGGCAGAATCTGTGGTAACAGTCAGAGACACACTCAAATGTGAGAGAGGGGAAGAGATGAAACATCTTCTACGATATTTAGATTGTGAAAAAATTACATTAGCCTTTCATCTTAATCATTACACTTCTATCATTTAAACATCAGGTTAAAAAATTCTGGTTTCCGAATTAAAAAAAGAGTGTCAATTGGCCTGCCTCTTCGTTTGCTTTTTTATTTAATTTGTTCATGTGGTGTCTCATACATAGTTTTTGGGCTTCATAAATCTCGAAGATTGAGGTTGCTAATGTTGGACTGACTAAAGACAGACATTGACAATCAGATCACAATGTTAAACAGCAGCTAGCTGAGAAAAAGTTAACTTCAAACAGCATTACTACTTTCAATACTACATGTATCACATTCTTATATGTAATAAGAAAATTTGCAGCCTTTTTCTTCACCTGGACTAAATGTTAATTTAGACTTAGAGAAAATGAAAATTTTTTCAATTGCTTTGAGACCATACACAGTCCACATAATTGTACCACTATATTCAAACCACATCTGATCCTCCAGACTCATATTACTCCAAAAACTAAATCACACAAAAGCTTGCAGTAGTTCTTTACATATCACATTAACATTACTTTCTCCACTTCACTCACAAAGTAAAAGTAAAGCTTTCAGCTCAGCATAATTATAAAAATCTGAACAGAAAAAATATTGAATATAATCTTCTTTTCATGTACAAAAATATAGTGACATTATGAGCATGGCTCAGACTGTCTGACAACATGAGCAGCTTCATCACTCCAAGTCTTGGACAGAATTAGTCTCCATCTCTTGGCAAACAGCATTTCATCATTATGCTGTCTAAAAATAAGGTTATGTAGAAACATTAAGCTTTGAAGTGAACTCAAATTTGTTTCGCAGTGTTGGGTTTTGTTTTTCTGGCGTGAAAATGAGACATTGGCATACGGTTCTACTCCCTCTATTCTTTTCCCCTCATTTGAGTAATTTGACTTGAGTTATTTCTCTCTCCTCTTTGATTTAAAATTACTGGTTATTGAATATTTCTTCATAACATTAAGTAAGTGCTTCACACATTGCACACAGCTTGTGGGGATTAACCAGCCCTATTTGTATCCATCTTTCTCTTTCAACAGTCACGATATTTGCTACTTTCCTTGCAAGCGCGTTGACTATTTCTACTGCTTTGATTACTTAGCTTTACTACTAAAAATGTTTTTTTACATTTATTTCTTTGAACAGTTTTGTCAGGATGTTGGAGCACCATTGACACCATACAGTAATTTTAAAACTTAAAATTACATGTATTTTACTGAGGGCAATGGCTTCCCTTTGAAAGAATATATTAATGCTATTCTCAGAGACTTGGATTTCTAAAATATTTGTTTTAGTTTTTATTCTCAGAGACTTGGATTTCTAAAATATTTGTTTTAGTTTTTGGGGGTTCTAGCTAAACATCTCTTGCAACACTGTATCATCATCTAATACCAGAATTTTTACAATAGGGGTAAAAGTCTTAAGGCCATTAGCGCCGAGGGAGAAGAATTAGGATGTCTCAAAAAAAAAAAAGAAAGAAAAGAACTGAGGGGAGAACAACACCAAATAGATGCGACAGCAGAGAAGCTGCGGCGACACAGAGTTATTTGCTTGCTGCACCTTGAGTGTGCCATGCGTGTTTCTGAATATCAGGCAAGAGGGGAGCCAGCCCTATAGGAGCACTTACTAGATGTCCACCCTTTGAGCAAGTTGGTGACCGAAGACACTGTGTGGTAGGGGTTGTACTGCTGTTTAGGGTCGGGCAAAGGGGGATTGGTGGAATGGAGTGGCGGTGCCAAAAGGGGGAAGGGAAAAAAGAGAGAAAGAGAAAAAAAAAGAACAAGAGTATGAGAATAACAGTCAGCGTCAGAGTCGTAATCCAAAACACACTGGCAGAGGAAATGACGGCAAGCCCCACAGAAATGGTTTTCTGCTTGGCACCAGGGGAGGAGGACCTCTGATGACACACATTCATGAAAACCACCATAAACCCATTAAAAATTGTATTGCTGTAGAGAAGAGTGAAAAAAATGCTAAAATGAAGCAACATGTACCCAAGATGCGAAAAATGAAAGACAAGGGAAGTTTCAAGAAAAATAAAACACCAAACTTTTTGTCCAAACTAAACCACCGGACACAATATATTTATGCATGAGTGATCAACAGTTATTAGTGGTGTTATATAACAATCATGTTCTCCATATTTTTTACAACAAATGAGATGCCAACGTTAACCATTTAAAGAAATTCATATGAAAAAACACAAGAAAAATAGAATTAAACTATTATCTTATCATTCACCAAATGCTAAATGCAAAATATGCAGGGGATGATGTGACATCAATTGAACTATGATGCTGGGTGTTTAATTACCATGGTGCTATCAGTTTTGCAATGTTTATACAATTCCATTGTGTAAAAGTAGTCCTGCCCCTTCTTCCTTCAAGGACTTCTTCATACTAATTGTGTTGACATAATGTTAGAATCGTCATAAATCAAGCAAGCTATTTAATGCAAAGCAATGAAAACTTTTTAGTTCTCTTAACGGAAGGACGAAAGGCACAGCTGGGGAAAGATTTTATCATTGCATCCACTGATACTGATACACTCTTCAGGCAAATATCTGCCAATTTAAAAAGGCGTAGTAAGGCTTAAGCCTATGTCAAGAAGATCAAGCTGCATGTTTTAGCCAGCTTGAACAGCCGAACGAACTACAGTTCAGCTGAATGAAGCGCATTTTGATACATTAGAGTTTAAGAGAGGGGTGGGGGCGGCAAAACACTGAACTGAACAGACTATACCCAACCCTCCCTGACCATAGACTTGATGTAAGTCAAGTAAGAAATACTCTGAATTAAAGCCGACACATCACTTATCTCTAGGTCACCCAATTTGTACTCAATAACACCCACATTCTCATCAATGAAGAAATCAATAGTGTTCTAAAGTTAGAGTTGAGAGTTTCTAACTCCCTGTTTTACTCGGTTCTAGAAACTAATGAGTGTAAAAAAACAGATAAGTCTCTACATTTCAGGTGTGGATGACAAATTCTTAAAACTACTCTAGTACTTTTCCTTTGATATCTTAATTGCTACAATATTAATCTTTCTTTTCATTTATATGCATCAAGTGGAATATTATCATTATTGATTTATGCTTACAATTATCAGGACAATTTCTACTTGTAGCTGTGTTCACACTTTATCCGATATGAATCAGTGAAAGGTTAAATACACTTCCCGCCATGCCAGAATTTCAAACTACATGTACATTGAACCATTTCTTCCCTGAATCTCTACCCATTTACTAATACCATCGAGACACAGCACCCCAATAACAGTTTAAACAAACTGTCAATAATCTGTTATACAGAATGTTAAGACAATTACAATTACAAGTTATGAAGGGACACTTCCCTAGAAGTAATAAGTATTCCACCTTGCTGCAATTGCTAAAATTGCAATCGATGAGTACAATGTATGTTAATAGCAACAATATTCAAATATGCTCATAGTCAAGATGATAAGTGTGTTAAGTGTGCTGTAATTTAAACAAGAGAGAATGAACGATGTGACTTAGTTAAGCAAATACAGGAGTACAACTCGGAGCGCAGTAAAATTATGTGGAGTCCCAATGAAGAGAGATTTAGAAGATTGAATGTGTTTGGTACAAACCTTCATAGTCATAGCCCTGCAACATTTCACCACAAAAATGTTAAACATTTGAAACAAAGAGTCTGCATACAAAAGCCCAAAAACATAATAAAAATTAAACTGAACTTTTCTAAATACGAAAAAAATATTTACAAATCCAAACCAAACAAAACTAAATTCACTACCTGCAAGAAACTATTTGAAATGATACATCAACATGACAAAATCATTTTGACATACATAAAATACACCAGGAAATTTATGAAAAAGCAATTTTTGAACACCTGAAGCTCACAATATTATTGTGCACAGCGCAATTTTTGTTTGCTTTGGAATCCATCAGTTGTGTACGCCATCACAACATGCTGGCATGTGTTTATTTTCCTGAGAAATAATCTAGACAAGCTACTACACATATTTCACAAGCGGTTAGGTTCTGATGTACCAGAAATGACCTCTCACTGACTTAGGTAAGGTAGGCCCATCCATTTTATTTTTACTGGGCGAAATTAAGGAAATTTACGTAGTATCTATGAAAAGGTCATGTTGGGCCATAGATTCAAACTTAGCCTTCAGGCCGCTTACACCAGAAATTGTTTCGGGCAGTATTTCATAACCCACCAAAAAAATCCTGCTCCAAATTACTGTATTTGATTCTTGGACACAACCAGTAGTAAACATAAGTCACTAAAATAATCACTTTTGCTGATCTAAGAAATAAGCACTCCTTTTAATACTTTTATTAATCAGACATGAAAATTGTCCCAATTTTAGTTTTAGAGGTATTTTCAAAGTTACAGTTCCCTGTGATGCTGCTCTAATTTTTAAAGAAGTAAATGATATACAAATACACCCAAACAATGTTGTGTACAACTGGGGATACAAAACAAACATATACATATTTCATTTAAGCAGGTAGTTGTTGTCAGTAGTCAGAGACTTATAATGCTCTATTCTTCCTTCAAGTAGTTTTCATGACCTATGGAGCCCTTGCAGTCTTGTTCTACACTCTGTGAGTGGAGAACCTTTCATTGGACCCCCAATACTATAGGAATGCTTTGCACTCTCAAGATCTCTCCGGACCAGGCGGCTGCAAAGTACAAGTACAAGGCAGCCAATGAGGAGCTCTGGTTTGCCTATGGTTTAACATGCCTTGTAATACTGTAAAGTCATTTAATCTATGTGACAGCTATTTTGATCGTCGCTTGGCCAGCTGATTTCTCAAACTTTTCTGTTACAGTCAGCAAATGTACAGTGTGTTTTATGGCTGTATGGGAGGGGGTGGAGACTCGGGCATTAAATTACTATATGGTGTTTATATTAGTAATTTAGTGTTCCAAATCTCTACCCCTCCCACATTAATTTTCCATCCCATCAAAACCTTCCAAGGATGCACAAAACAAAAAAACTAAAGTAAAAAATCAAACAAAACAATAATGAAAAAAAGAAATGCATAAAATAAGAACAAAAAACAAAAAACAAAACCAAAAACACCTGCATCATTTATTCAGACCTGCTAGGGAGATTTGGCGTGAGGAAGTGGTATGTAGGGGTGGGGGTGAGGGGGGGGTGCCAGACTGCAGCTCAGTAACAACATTAAAAGCAAGCATCTTCATGTCAAGGAGTGGGACAAGGACAAAAGTGATGGTTATTCTGACAGAAACAAGACAGCATTGAGGCACTTTTTTTATTGAGAAACATTTCGAGAAAAATAGATGAGGATAGTTGCTAGACTTTGAATGAATTTATTCAAAAGTTCTGATGAGTGACCCTGCTTTTCACTTTACAGATGACTAATACGAGAAATGCTGGAAGAGCTTGTACTTGAATTGCCTGCATTTATCAGAGATTCTTCTTGCCTAAGGGGTGAGAATCTAGCCACTGTGTTGCCCCGTTGATCGCAACACAAAGAGAAGGACTTACGAAGTACATTCCACCCGCTGTCAGTGCTGCTAGCCAGAGTGATCTCCATCTGATGGAATGCCATGGAATGACAGTTACTTGCTGGTCAAAGCAAACATGTACAGACATGGAGAACATAGGAAGGCGACTGACCTCCAGTGCAAACACAATAGAGTGCTCCGGTTGGAACAGAGTGCCCCGATTGGAACAGAGTGCTCCAGTAGGAACAGAGTGCTCCGGTTGGGACAGAGTGCTCCGGTAGGAACAGAGTGCTCCGGAAGGAACAGAGTGCTCCGGTAGGAACAAAGTGCTCCATTAGGAACAAAGTGCCTCTGGTAGGAACAGTCTTTGTTTCATTAAAGGGAATTCTGCTATTCGTCAACATATCAACTTTTTCAAAAGATATTCCATGGTCCCCTAGGATGACAAACTTAAGCCTCACTATGTTACAACAGATATTTCATGTAAACAACAGTTAGACAAAACTGAAATTCAGGAACATTCGAGTTGAGGGAAACACAAAAGAAATGTTCAAAAAATTGCTGGGTAAACTGCTGTAAATTCATTAAAATAACAGCTACAGTCACGACTGACATTACTTTTTTCATCTTGGATCTAGACATTAATTTAGTCTAAAGCCTTGCTGAAATGAGTTCAACTTTAACGAAGGACCAATATTTTTCTGCTTGAGTGTAAACACAGACATGATAGACTTATTGCAGTGCGGATGATGAGCGGTTGCAAGGAAGCAGCAGTGTGGTAGTGACAGTCATCGAATCTAATCCTATCTTCTGACCTAAACACAAATACTCACGAGAACTCCTTTCAACTAGACACCTAGCCTACTTGGTGAACTTCAATTTTCTTTGTTAAGAACACTTGTTTGAGAGGGGGGGGGGGGGCAGTTTGTGGGATGTGAAAAACGCACAAAAAAAATCACCCCGGATGCTTTTTGTTACAAACTCCATTCAACCACCCATGCCTTAAAGAATATTTTCACTCACTGACCCAGTAACAAGAAAAACAGCATGCAAACATGAAGTCTGTCTAAATATATGAGAAGCAAATTGATTGAAAACAAAGTTGCAAACTGAGAACATCATTTAAAAATGACTAGCTATGTTTTTTTTATTATCTAGAACTATATGAACTGCTATCAAACAACTTACAGGCAATAATTGCATTCTTGAGAATACCACAAATTACATGTTCTATTGTTTCATACACTGAGTAGATGGAGGTTCCAAAGACAATTTAAGTCCCACCAAAGGTTTAACTTTTCCTTTTTCCCTCTACGGAACTGTCAGGTTTGTTCCATTTTTTTGTGAAGTTCAGCACAATATAATGAGCAATGGCATATCCTGCTTCCTTTACAAAAGCCGAGAGCCTACAAAGCCTATGCACAGGACAGCTGTGGCACAAACAGAGATTAATATTCAATTCCTACAACACTGGGACTTCACACTGGAAGTTCTGTCACAAAATTGTATGAACGCAAAGAGAGAAAAGGCCTTGGCCTCCTACCACATTAACATACAACAACATGACGATGACTAATAATTCTATGATCAACTCAGAAAAGCAATGATTTATGCAGGAACATAAAAACCAAAGCTGGAGCTGAATCTAATTTCTCTCACAATTTCCTACACTGTAAAACTTTAAATGTATTAGGGTACTTCCCTAAAAAAAAAAAATTATTTCAATGAGCAAACTGTGTTGCTAGCAAAATGCATGCCATCACCTGCACTGCACGAGATCTTCTCTGAAAGAGACAGACATAAATGTCTGATGACGACACAGATAGATCAGAGAGCACTTTCCTACACACACCTACACAGTTGAATACAGAGCTTTCTGCCCACTCACTTCTGATACAGGAGAAAAAGGTAAAAAAAATAATGTCCCTTTGCTGGCATTCTTCTTATGTTGGTTTAATTATAGTTTAGTTTTACATCCTTTGCAACACTCTAAGGTCATTTGAGAAAGACGCTACTTTGACCCTGATTGTCAGGAACAACCAGGGCCAAGAGGGACATAATATCCCAGCAAAGAGACAGAGATGTTAATCCAACATAGGGGATTGAACTCCCGCCTCTGTATGACAGACAAATAGCCTAGCCATGACCACAGAGGCTGGTTTGTTTAGGTTTGATATTTCTTTAACTCTCTAACGTTGTATAAGCAGCGGTGTTAATGAGACACTTATTGAGCTTCCATACAAGGAAAATAAGGTGTAACATTAGGAAAATGTGCCACCTAGTCACAGCATAGGCCTACTGACACCTGGCTGACTTATCTCAACACTGGTACTAAGATGCCAGGCGCTTGATGAGACAGCTGCCTAATTTCCATCCATTTTTTTTTATTACGTCTTCATACAGCTAGGAGAACTCTCAACTAGACTGTTCAAGGCCTCTTGGTCTCAGTAAAGATATGCCATAACCACATGGCCACCAAGGCATTAAATTCAAAGTTTGGAAATCAAAACAAGTCATTTCAAATCATCTTTCTCAGTTTATATTTGATATTTGCAAACCTGAGGATAAATTGAAAATGCCAACTAGGGACTACAAAATCTTTCAAGTATGAGTGAAAGTGTGCATGAAGCATGTTCAATTGTGCCATTGCATTCTTTTCAATCTGTTCAAATGAGAGTGTTTTTGCAAGTGTAGAAAACTAATTTCATATGTTAAAATTAATACTATCCTCATTTTTGTTGTTATTGTTATCATAATAATACCAAACTACAAGAGTTAAAAAGACTGAAACTTTCTTGCAGTAACTCCTGAACTCCTCACGGCGCTGGGCAAAAACTTACATTAGCCGTTGCATACTCAAATGAGAGGCGCGACTCCTGCCTGGACATGCTGGAGGCACCAGCCAGGTCCCTCATGGGCGGGTCTTTGTCCCAGAACATGCAGCAGATCATGGCCATTGTCTGCACGTCTCGCACCTGACCGTAGTGGGTGAGGCTGAAAGATGAACACACAAACATGTGGATGTCGTGATTAGCTTTGAAAGAAAAATTCACTAAGACACGACATTAGTGACTGACGTTGGAAGATGTAACTTTAGTGACTTAGACTGAAAGAAAAACATGACAATATTCCTAAAATCATTTTAAGCTGAAAGCAAAAGATCAAAACATGTCTTCTAAGCAATGTATGATGATGATGTTCCTGCTGAAAATATAAAAGCATTTTAAAATACTAAGACTAATATAAAATAAGACAAAAAGGACACCCCATTGCACAAAAATAAAAAAAAATGCCTACAAAAGTTTTTTTAATCATGTGTCTGAAATTGACTGTTTTGCCACTTATCAGTGTATGAATTTTGAGTAAAGCCGAGGACATGAATGGCTAAGTGAGATTACAAAATGGGTTTGGATAAGAGATCTATAAATGCAATGTTGTAGCTGGCTTTGTGTGTGTTGTGTGTGTGTGTGTTTTGTGTGTGTGTGTGTGTGTGTGTGTTTGTGTGCGTGTGTGTTTTGGAGAGAGAGATGGAGAGAACAAAACAGTCTGAACACTGTGATATTTTGAAAAGCTGTAGTTGTACTTTGTTTTTTGTTTTTAACATGTTTTGATTTG
>JAUKPP010302758.1:0-19268 GCA_032273245.1 Phyllaplysia taylori
GGGGAAGATGGGGGGTTTTAAATTATTTTTTTTAATTACATTTTTTTCTTCAAACAATTTTGCCTGGTGTGGCTTTTTTTACAACGAAGTGATTGCGAGCACAACACACAAAGGGCAACCCTCAGGGAAACTTAAGCCTGCTTGAGTGCTTAAGTAAAAAACAAAACAAGAAGAGGCTTAAACAGCCGAGGCTGGCGCATCTATATAACTCACTCCTTACCACTACTAAAACATCTATTAAGTTCCCAAACTCTGCAAAATTGCAGAAACTTTTAGCATCTAGTGACCCAGCCATTATAAAAGATGTTATTATAACTTTATTGTAAAGACAATGCAAATGAAAGATGTGTATTACGGACTTGTGTTTTTTTTAAATACGAAACCATGTGCTTATCATTCTAAGATTGTTAGCATTTCATATGCCACGTTTGTATGGAAGCCTGAAATGAATACGACTTGATGTGTTTGTATTATGGGCTGATGGCCTACAAATACTGAAGAAACACCATTCATTTATTCATTCATTTGTCGCACAGGAAAGAACTGACACTCAAGAGTTTCTAACACCAACATTCATCTAAGTAGGCCTATAAACAACCCAAGACCTATGAAGAGAAATAAACGAAAAAGCCAGATCCAAGTTAAACCTTCATAAAATACATGGTTCTGGAGAGAAAACAGTGAAAGGAAGAACGAAAGAAACACTTGAATTTTACAACGTGAAAAATAATACATGTAGGGCTACGTAGGAAAACCCAAATCGGTACCACGTGCATGATAAAGATAAAAAATGCTACAAAAAAAATAAACTGATAACTCTAAATAAAAGAAAAAGGGTCTATGACAAAGTTGCAAACACAGTCAAACCTGCCCAAGATGACCAGTTACTGTCAAGAAGAACAGTGTCATTATATTAAAAAAAAAACTTAACGGGGGTGGGAAGTGGTCGATTGGTGCAGGTTCAACTGTATTCCCAGAACCGTGACCGCGAGGCTACAAACGCTGGAGTGTTTCCAGCTCCTATCTCCCACGAGTGCATGAAATATTTCACTTCGCACCTCTCAGACCATTGTCCACTCATATATCTCTTTTATTTATAACCGCTAAGACGAAAGCTGTCAATTTTTTTTCTTTGGATAGCTTGGGTCTAGCATAAATAATCAGGCTACACTGAGACCAAGAACCCATCCCCCACCAAGCCAAAGAGGGTGGGGATAGGGTGAAACATTATAAATATCTAAAACTATTTTTCTTCTTCTTGATAAACAACAGGCCATCTTTAGAGAATTCCACCGAAATTATTTTGTGACCTTAATTAATACCAGACTTCTTTGTTTGCTGTAGTTATACATCTCATGTAACCCTGTTAGCTGATATTGGAACAGGCTGCTTTTTTAAAACTGTCTGTCAGGGCCAACACAGGGTGAGAGGACACATCTTTGTAGCAGAGAGATAGAGATGTTCGTCCAATGTGGGAATCAAACTAACGTACTCTGCATGAGAGATGAAGAGCCTAACTACTACACCACAGATGCCTGTATACCAGACTTGTGAGAGATTTCCAGTTCCAACACCGACTGAGGAATAACAAAACTAGTGGGTCTGACAATGGTCTGAGAGTGGCCGAGGTTTATACCATGTTGTTGATGTGTGTGTACAAGTGTGTGTGTGTGTGTGTGTGTGTGTGTGTGTGTGTGTGAGCTCACCAGCCTGAGCACCCCGAGGGAGGAGCTGCGACGATGATTCTGTATAATACTGCGCACCGCAGGCCGGGGCTTCAACCTGGGCTGCAACAGACGCTGCCTTCATCAAAACCTCAACGCTAACTTCAAACACAACACTAGCTTCAAACGTCAAAGTAACTCAACGTCTTGGAAAAGAGTATTTCACCCAAGAGTAAAAATTTCTTCCACTCATGTCCCCTCTGAATCATCTGGGGTGCAAAAGTATCTTCACATGAATTTCAAAAACCATTTCTCCACAAAAAGGGCCCTCGTGAAAAATACTCTTTTACAGGACACAAGAAATACAACTATGAAGATTACTGTACGTACTCGTGTATAAGACAGGGGCGCACTTTGACCTTCGAAAGCAGAAGTCTTTTTCATGTCGCGGCGTGAATAAGACAGGGGTAGACTTCAGCCAGATCTAGAATCAAGATTCTATAGTGCATGTCTTCAAATCCAAGGCCAAAAGGATACATTCCATCGAGATAAAAATTCCTCATCTTTTAAAAATGAATTGACCTCTACATCTGTGGGTATTTCCTCCCAAGACTGCATGATACAACCCATGATCAATGCGATGTCAGGTCATGTCTAGTTGCCATCTTCAAGAGGGTTGTCACCCTTGTTTCGGCCATCTGATATTGATTCCTTAGATATATCTCGTGTGGACTTGAACAGGCTAATTTTTGGAAAGACTCCTTGTCTTATACACCAGTAGATACGGTACTTCTACTACATGGTATGGATTGAGACAAAAGGTTAAAGGTTAAAGTATTACACACACAGAGTGCTCAGCGCTCCACTCAGGATGTGTGGAGCTTTAAAATTAGTATGCATTGCGAGAGTACATGGGGTGAAAACTCAATTGCTAATACGAGCAGCACTAGTGTAGGCTAACCACTGAACATGAGATTGAGACAAGCTCTAACTTAAACCAAAAGCTACAAACACATCATATGTAGTGATCAGTGATAACAAACTACAAACAATACGAGCAGATTCATACAGGGAACAGTAACACCTCAGGGCTCTAGTCCACATCCTATGCTCCCCTCCTAACCACAAAAAAATTTGCAAAAGAAACACAGGTGCTAAATTAACGCTGTGGACACGAACTGTGTAACGTTTGATGCTCTTGCCTTCAACCTGAGGAGCAGTGCCGAGCCGACCATGGGCGTCGGACAAGAACCTTAACATTTTTCCCCCACATCATGCCAAGTGGCACGAGTGTAACCTGCCAACCCTACCCGTTTTATCAGAAAAGTGTTACGAAAGATTCCCATAATGAAGATTCTCATCACTTCCACCAAATGAAATATTTTACAAGTAGGCCTCATCAATTCATCATTTCCCTCCCCTTTCCAACCCTCCAACGAGTTACATATAGCATGTAGTGATTGCCAGTTGGGCACTGACATGAAACAATATTCAATCTGGTGCAATGCTCTAATGGTACAATGCTCTAATGTCTGGTCTGATACAACATACACAAGAAGCTTTGCAATCTAATCTGCACTCTCTCTTCTTGTCATGTGCTATATATTGCGAAGCATAAGATCTATACAACATGCCACTGACAGGTTCGCAAGGCGCCACACAGAAAAGCAACAATGTATATAGACAACAACCCCACGAGGAATCCTGATTTATGAAGAAGTCCCAGTGTATTACAACAGAGCCAAAGGTACAGGTGACCTAGTCTGGGGCAATCAATCACATTTAAAGAGAAATATGCTTATTGAAGACAGAGGGTTGCAGAAAAGGAAAAAAAAAGCACAAGAAGGCTGACGATGAGAAGTATTTGCTAGTACAACTGGCTATTAGAGCTGGTTGGATTCCACACTATTGAGCACAGGGGTCAGGCAGCTGCAGGAATACCAGAGAGTCTACATTTTGAGAGGAAAAACCGCCCCTGACAACAATGCATTGTGAGCATGGCCGCGGATTACAAAAACTAAGTGCGGATCACCATTTACACTTGCCACATTTTCTTTTGTTATCCACGCTTCGATTGATTTTGTTTTTGTTTTGGTTAGGGTTTTAGGGCTCCATGCTTCGATTGAATGACCCAGATTCGTGTTTACAGGCTTCGTTTCTCCTCTAAAAATATAGGCTCTCTGGGAATACTCAAACAAGATAGGATGAATGGAGAGTTAGGACCTGACAAAACCACCCTCCAAGTATCAAGACATCGTAAATTAATACTTGTGTTAAGCATACTATAATTAGAAGCAAAGAGACAAGGACAAAAGTGTCTCTCCAACAGAGATGCTACAAGTTAGGATCCTGGAGGATTCGAGAGAAGTTGTAACGTGTTAAGATATACATACAAACAATGGAAAAAAGTCACTAACTTCAACACCTTCATTTTAATGGGATGAAATGAACCCATTTTGGTAGAGGTTTGTGATTTTCCATGATAAGAAATTTGCACTCAAAGAGAACAGGAACAATGAGTCAAATGCTATTAACAAATGAGTATGCTTACCTCGACCGCCGGGGCACCGACGTCATTAGCTTTAGGGGCAGCCTGGGCCTAGAAAAGAAAAAAAAGTAATCGTCGTAGTCATCAATGTCCTTCACTTTTTCGACAATGACAATGTTTATTCATCTCGCAAGGAGAAATTTATTTTGCTCCCCACAACAAGGTGAAAATGTTAACACATTCATGTGCACTCCCTCATACTGTCATACTCACAACAAGAAAGGACTTGCACACATTTCCAACAAAGATAGACATAAATATAATATTAGAAAGACATAAACATAATATGTTTACAACAATAGTGACAAGTACCTCCTCCATCAGAGCTCAGAATGGTCAGTAACAAAAAAAAAGGTGAAAATCTAAAGGGGCCCGGGAGCATGCTCCCCCAGAAACATTTTGAAAAAACATGGTGTAAACTAGCAAAATGTGAGTATTCTGGGCTGGTTCGCAGCCCTAATCTGTCACTATGTTTCACCCTTTGTAACAGAAGAAAAAAAAATCAGAGCACAAGCCCTCATTACATTAAAAGACAACAAAGATACATTTTTTAAAAGTCGGAAGTCGCGTTTCCCGAAGGGCGGCAAACCTATCTCTATCACTGGGAGAATTATTATTACTATTTTTACTTATGATAATTCTTCTTTTCTTCATGTCACTATTATTAAAATTATTGTTATATTTAAGGGATACCAAGAGGGGAAAAACTACTGAACCTTTTCAACTAATTGTGGATCACCATTTCACAATAAAACTGCTAGATCTAAATTAGCAAAACTATAGCCTTTCTGCTTCTGCAGAGAAAAATTTGTATAAACTCTGTACATGCACAGAAAAGTAGTAGGCTACATTGCTTTCCTTAAAGTTGAGCACTCACCTGACTGACTTCTTTAGGAGAAACCCGTGGCGGCACGGCAGGTGCGACCATTTGAGCATCTGCGAAAGAATAGAAGAAATAGTGGTCAGGTTGTAGTAAGCTTGAGCTTATTGAAAGACTGATTAGAGTGATTGGCTGGTTTAGTTGGTTTAGGTTTAACGCCCCATGCAACACTGTAAGGTCATTTAAGAGGTAGGACGTCCAAATTTGACGTTCATCTCCGATAGGACAGGAGTCAAGGCCCTGAAAACTCTGAAAAAATCCAGTAACCCTCCCGAGGTTTGAGCCTGGAACCTCCTCACTTGTTAGCAAAATGACAAAACACATATAGCTGGTTTTTGTTCTTTAAGGAACCATATTTTTCTATTTCCAAGTACAAAGGATTAGGTAAATTCTCCTATGAATCTTGAGGGGTTCTGTAGGTCTGAAAAGATTAAGAATCCCTTCCTAAGACACTAATCACTTACTTGACTTGACATCCACAGACATGCTGCGCCCGTGTGGGGGCCGCGGGGGCGGGGTGGGTGGAGCCTGACTGTTGTGTCCAGTAGCCGAGCTGTTCTGCTCTGTCCCAGTACTGCCTGCTTCGGCTGAGGAGCCCGGGGGCGGCTGGAGCTGACCCCTGACCACAACAGGTACTGTTGGGTGGACCATACACGGGACAAGTCAGTACTGGGCAAATGCCATCCTTTCAAAATGCATTTGCATGACGATAAAGAATTATGTCGGAATCCAGAAATGTATTTTTGTTGCCAGCAATTGCGTCTGAGATATATCTAACTGCACATTATCTTAATCGCCTATCTAGTAATTAAGAAAAAAACAATGACATTATTAAACACTTGTAGCCCCTTATAACAGAGCTGAAGATAATCTTTCTTGTTAATTCTATTGTTATTGCATTGGAACAAGCTTTTAGCTTTGATCATTATAGACTACAATTAATTCTTGTCGAAACTTCTAAACCAACCGGCATTTTTCTGATGACGAATTATCAAAGAAAGATATGATAGTCATTCAGAAAATTACCACTACAAAGTTGCTCAGTGTGTTCCTGAATAAGGACGTAATAGAAAAGAGATGTTTTTGACCATAACTAAAAGCAGCATTATCCAACCCCTTTAAGTTTTCTTTTGGCTATCCGTTTTAGTTTTATGTCCCTAGCAACAATTTAAGGTAATTTCAGAGACAGGCTATTTTGAACATGCCTGGAGGTCCAACATGGGCTGAGAGGAAGGAATCACAGCACAAAACGTAGATGCTTGCCCGTATATGGGATCTGACTCGAGTCTTCCGCATCATAGGAGAAGAGCCTAACAAATATACCACAGGCGTCGGTGTATCTAACCCTAGAACAATTATCAAAGATTCAGGCAAGGCAACTTGAAAATTTGTGATCAAAAGTCTATACCTGTGATGTGGTCCCAAACACTGTTATTGCAACTGTAAAAATATGACATTTTTTTTTTCATTTTAATAATCTACTAGTACTAGCTAGGAATCCTCTGAACAATTTTCCACTCCGAGCCTTGCAGATGCCTGGAATTTACTAGACCTTCGATGAGATTTATGAGCACTTTGCAAAACAACATAGCGAGACAAATGTTGTATGTACATTAACCAAGACAGTGAGAAAAGACATACAGAGGAGAAATATAGAACAAAAGGACATGTCATCAAATCAAAAACAAAAAACAAAAAAAATGACATGTCATCACTTATTGCAAATATTACACTGATCAATCAGCAGCCCTCCTAAGACACAAAGGAGTTGTAACAGAAATGTAAAAAGAACATCTGTGTGCGACACTAAAACACAAACACTTAAGACAGCAAAGAAGGACACAGCAACTAAAGTCTCTGTGTGCGACATGACCACTAAAACATTGAGCAAAGGAGGACAAGAAAAGAGAATGGTGCAATGCGGCGGACATTTTTTATTAATGAAGTTTGTTAAAAGAGGGAACTAAACTTTTCCCGAGGCGTGAAAGCGAGTCGTTAAGAGATTGGTGCCGAGGCTCTAAGCAAGAAGGGTGGTGGAGGGAGAGACATAGAGGTGCTGAGACATTGCTGATGTTATGCCATGAGATGAGATGGTTGATTTTTTTTATAAGCTTGGTGAGTGAGGGGTTTTTTCCCCCTGTCCGATAGAATTATTTAGACGAAGCAGTGATATGACAGAGGGTTGGGGTAGGGGTGGAGGTTTCCACAACATGCTGGGTCAATGTACAGGTTCACGACATTGAGAGAGAGAGAGAGAGAGAGGGGGAAAGAGAGAAACGGAGAAGGAGAGAGGGAGAGAGTAAAAAATACCCAAACCAACTTAAGTTACGACACCGACACTGGACGTTAAGACAGTGTGAGGACACAAGCAGGGAAAAACACGGAGACATTCCGCTAGTCTAGAGGGTTAGCCACAATTTGACACATCCAATACCCAAAACCCGCTCTACGAGCATAAAAGGGCACAAAAAATATTTTTCAAAACAATAATCTTGGCATAAAAATTAAATCAAAGGGGGGAAAATAAAGGAAAAAAATAATGAAATCTTTAACTCCAGGTTTCAAACCAAATACTAAGAATCAATCAACTCCATAAAATAATTTATAGACTAAAAATAAGAAGCTCCAGACTGTTCCAAAACTCCACCAGTTAAAGCAACTAAACCAATTTCACTTCCAAAAACTATAGTAAAAGACCAATTCTAAACATACATATACTAAAACAGTACGAAAAGGCAGACATTGAGAACCGAGAAGAACAAGGAAAAAATTACTGTACTAAACTTTCTTTATGTATCTAAAGAAATGCTCTATGGTTAGATAGCGACTATAACTAGATTTATAAAATGATGAAAGCCTTTGTAAACTGTATGTAGAATATTATTTTTTTTACAGAACTCTATAAATGTATGAAAAATTGGCACTTCTGGGAAAACCAAGTTAGGCAACTGGGGCTCGAACTTTATGCCAACTACTTCAGATCTGCATAAAAAAGCTTGAAACCCTAACTGAAGAATAAATATAATCACCATCCCCGTTCATTCTTCTTTCACCCTCAGCCTGGAATTTATAATGTTTCATTCTTTGTTCTCTCTGACTTCCTCCATGTACTTAGACAGTTTGTTTTTCAAAAGGAAGAAATTATCAAAAGTCACTTCATTGGATAAATGAAGGATATGTTCTTTAGGACCAGCATGAAATTTAGGTTTTACTTTCAGCCCAGTCTAACTGTCAATACAAAAATAGGTTTATAACCCCTTTCAAAACTACATTACAAGGTCTTTTGATATGCAGATCCTCAAATATGAATGTATATATTCACTATGATGGACATTAAAGCTTTTACAAACTTGATAAAATATAGCAAAGTATCTCTGAGAAGCTCAGCGAAGCACCTTCAAGTTTTGAGACAGGTGGATCTACTTCCCCGAGTCTGAGCATGACGACAAAAGGAAAGTGACATCAGCGACTTTACCCCATCTAATGACGAACGCAGTACCACGACATCACTGCATCATTTTTCATATTGACAAGCTTTGCCATATTGGTATTAATGCAACGTCTTCTTTAAACATTCTGACATTATGGCATCAATTTCCATACAGACTTGACTAACTTTGCGGATCCCCGACAGCTGGACAACTCTCCTTTTTCAGCAGCCAATTTTTCATATTGATAAGCTTAGCCACATTGTTCTACAATCTCTCCTGTAAACTTTTCCCCCCATTGCATTCAGCGTCAAATCCCACTAATCTTGTTTTCCTTCTACACAATACCTTACTTGATGTTAAAGTCTTCAATCTTGCCTTCTAATGCTGCATTAAACCCCAGTGCTTCCCTTCACTGCAATCCTTTCCCCATTTCTTCCCTGAGTCCAAAAAGGCATTGCCTTCCTTCCAAACTCTATGTTACATTTTAGCGTTCCCACTGATGTTATATTTGTACCTGAGCCTGTAGACTGCTTCTTAGGTGGCACAGGCCTTGGCCGGCCCTGAATAGGTGTGCTATATTTGGAGTTCGGGGTCTCCGACTGACTAGAATCAAGGGGATGTGACTCTGTGTTGGCGCGCTGCTTGGTGAGGGGTGGGGTGAGCTCCCCTGGGTCAGACCCCCCTGGCTCATGAGGCAGTGCCGAGTCTGTGAACACATACACACTGACATACGCATACACACACAAAACTGGAGGTTGAAGGCAAAAACGTTCTGGCAAAGTTTACCACCTGGACTGTCAAAAGTAACGAAGAAATTTAAGAGTCCATGAAAATTTGTAGCACAACATTGAAAATTTGTGTTATCAGCAAAGACAACCTAAAACATTGATAATTACAGGCATGCACAGAAACAAATCTAAATTTTTCAATGGACATTGATGTGGCCACACAGGAAAACCAGTAGGAAATTGCCGGCATCTTTTTCTTTTGCTTATGCTGCATCAACCAATCCCTCTAAGTGTGGATGAAAAAGGAGTTCGTGGAGATAAGTGTTTGTAATTTAGATAGTCTTGTTTTCAAGCCTTTCCTGATATGAAAAAAAAAATGCCCTTAAGAATCCTTGACCCTATTTCCTCGAAACTGTAATTTTTCAACCAACCATACAAAAAAAAAATAGAAGCAAAACTTCAAATGTACAGAAATGACTGCAAAAATTGAAGATGTCATTGTTTCAAAAAATATTTTGGGATCATCATGAGGGTTTTTCCTGTGTTGCCACACATTTCAATAAGGTTATGACAAAAAAATAATTTAAGGCATCAATTAATGTATTTGTGATTTCAGCACTGTAAAAAAAAAAAACAGGAAAAAAAAAGAAGAAAAAAACCCAAACAAATGAGAATGCATCCCTTAGAAAATAGAAAATCATCTAGATTTAGCAGGTTTCTAACCTGACAAAAATTGCAATTACACGTGCCTTAAAAAAATAAAGATGTTAAGAAATAATATGTTTGAATTGCCAAGTATGCTTGCCTTATATATATATATGTCTTTGCGCTAAACATCCTTAATGCTCCTTTCATCCGGCTTTGATTTTGCAAAGCCCAAGCAGGATGCTCAAATTAAAGATACATATGATCAGTGCCAGTGTGTACCAAGTGTATCGGATGTGGTGCAGACATCTAAACAGCAGGGCATGGGAGTGCTGTCTAAACCGTGACAAACAATATACACAGTTGTGCTCCGTGAGACTTGACCAAAACTACTGGTCACTCTACTGAGAAACTCCTCCATGCCACAGGATAAACAAGTGAGGATGCAAGGAATTTTTTACATTTATCGTATTATTTTTGTTGAGGCTCAATGGCTCTATCAACACTGTAAATTTACTTCAGTGCCAGAAAGTATGGTATATTAGGTCTTTGATTGCTTTTCTAAGGTTTACGGCAATTTCGCCACCGTAAGGCACTTTCAGTGGGTTAGTATGTATTTAGATGAAAAGAAAGAAGAAAAAAGGTGTAGACCACATCAGAATACCCGCCAATCACCCATAATCTTTAAAATAGATAGAATTTTCATCAGTACACCTTAATAAGAAAATGTGATAAAACTGATGTTCTAAGGGGACCTGTCTGAAAATAATTACTTAATTCTTAATCATACAACTCTAAAAAAGGCCTCATGACTAATGAATGAAAACAAAAGTTGACAATGTAAATGCAAATGTAAAAAATATGAAGCAGTGATGATGTATATGGATCATCTGATAATCTTATAGTGATATTTCCACATTTTTGTCCATCCAAACACCACACAGGACAAAACAACACATACAGAAGGCATGCACAAAACAATAAGGTCCATATTATGTCAAATATAAGATCATGCTCTGACAAGTCCCAAGTGCTACATCCGCAACCCCAGCCAAGCCATGCAAAGCCTCATGCAAAAGTTACAGAAACAGAAAAGTGAAGCAGTACATTGGTTTAAGTGTCCATAGCTAAATTATGACAGCACTAATTGGGTGTCCAAAGAGAAATAAATTGTTCAAAGTATAGGCACATTCCTGCAGTCAACAAATCTTTATAAACTGATGAAATTGTCGGCACATTCGTGCAGTTGTTGGCAAATCTCCCACACAGCTACTATCTTGTGCAGACACCTTAGTTACTTGTGCTAGTTAACACCTAAGCAACTTGTACTGGCTAAATGAAAAGTTGTAATTTAGATTGTTAAATATTTGAATATCTTATTCACTGTCACAAATTCGTTGTAAAATCAAAATAAAGACTGATGAACTGCATGCCATGATGCAGAAAGTAAAAGCTTAAAGCACTGTTTTACGAGTAGGCAAAAGAATTTTTCTTCAATTTTCTGAAGCAGACAAATGTGCCTATTCTGATACTGTACTGCAAGTTTGAAAAAAAGTTCAGTTGTTTAATCCACATGTAAGTCCATGTTGGTATAGAGTATTGCTTCACAGCTGGCTGCAGAGTGAACTATCTACTCTATTAGAAACTATTATGAAGATCTTCATTCTGCTATAGGAAAATGGAAACGAGTTGGTGACAAACTGAGTTTTTTCACACAGACTAACTGCAACCAAATGAAACCTAAATTCAACTAAAGATTTTTGCTGTCAAACACAAAAGTCTCAATTCATGCCACATGCAGTGATGAGCTTCTCCTGCCTGCATTCAACTGCTCACACGACAGAGCGTTGGGACAATTTGACATTGACTCGATGCACAACAGAGGTATTTAAAGGACTAAAAATTTTCAGTTACAAAGAAGGATTTGAAAAAAATCCATCCCAAATCTTGCTTTGCTTGAAAATACTGGGGTTTAAAACTTTCATTAAATAGACAAACCTTCACTGCAGTGTACAGAATTATTGTAATTCTGCCATTATTTTTTTTTTTTTTTAAGTATACAGTTTTCCTTTCAGTTGTATGTAGCCTACTGCCATTATTTTCTTCTAAGTTTACTGTTTTAATTTCAGTTGTGTGTAGTGACTAACAGGAGATAAATGCATAAATCTAATGCCTGAGTCTATGTATCAATGCAGCATCACTAATAGAGCCTGCCGTGACCGCATAGAAACCACTGTCGGATCGGAAATAACTTAAAACAAAACACCTATACCTTTCCAGAATGCCCTCATCTTTACTTCACTTGTAAAAGACTACACAGTCTTAAATATCCACAACAAAGTAGCCAGACATCTAATTGGTCAAGAATCATCATAGACAATCGAGGAATCAAAATCCCGGCTCACTGATGTCTCTTGCTGGCAACAGCTGTGTGCAAACTTAGTCACATTTGTATAACAGATTAGACCGCCATTTCCTCTATTTATGGTCATCTCAACAATAATCAATTGAGTTGGGGATCAGAGCAGCCATTTTTAGTAAGCTTGGAACATTATTGTCTGGATTAATCAATATATCCTCAACATTTCTACAGATGCTTACAATCCACAGATGCAGTAGCTTTGTGGCCATTACGCTACCACAAAGGAATAAGTATAACTTTGAATATTTACTACATAATTATTGTAAAAATTAGGGAGCTGAAATTACCTATTGTTTGTGAAAAATCACATCCTCAAAACTTGAATAATTCATTGTAGGCACTTGGCACTCCACATTTACTTTCACAGAAAAATAACGACCCCTTGCTTCAACAGCGACAGTGGTAACCATGCAATCACAGCAGACACTACCAACCAAATGAATAGATCTAGCAGAGAAAAGAGATACACAAAAAAAAGGGCGAAATGAAAGAGAGAGTCGGAAACTGGCGCAGGCTCCCAGCACCAAGCAAGCTACCTGAAAAAGCCCTACCGCGATCTATGCCCTCATTTTGCATGGGCAGACCTTCCGGTGACATACGTACTGCCACCGGCTGCACGATCTTCAGCTCCTGGGGAAGAGACAAAACAACCAGAGGTCAAGGTCAACCCCGAAAAATTTCTTGTGTTTGAAGCACAGTGACAACATTGATAAGGAAAAGGAAAAAAAAACTGTACTGCTGTTCTGGAAGACTACAAGAAGAATATTGTTTAAAGAATCAGAGGAGGAATAACACAGTTTATTTTACAGAGAATGCTTATAAATGGCCAAAGGGCTTAAGCTCAGATGGAATGTCCGCTGAATTGGAAAAGGAAAGGAAAGGAACAGAAAAGGCTTACTGCGACACTGTTACTTTAAACATATTTCACCTGCTGTCACACATAGGGCGCATAAAGGTGCCAAGCACGACACAAATTTCATTATGAACTTTTTGCAGGAACACATGGATAACTATTTTGCTATAAAACTACATCAAGATTTATAAAAGGATAGCCTATTAATACTGCAAAGAAACTAATTCTTATACTATACCAAAAGGATGTGTCTTTGTGGCATTGTCACACGGTACAGGCACATGTACTCACAGGATCGGCACTGGGTTTGGCGAACTCAAAGTTTGCAAGATGAGCAGGGGAAGGAACACCACTCGGACTGTCTGACTCTTGAACAAATGCCGTCCACTTTAGGGAGAGAGAATTGTGCAAGATGGAAGACTTAGGCAACAAGTAGGGCAATGTACATTAACGAAATTTATTACATGTAGCATTAGTTAGTTTGCTTAATATATCATAGAATTAAATTGCTTCTTCCACAGATGGGTGTGCTTCTTGTGCCTCAAATAAAGCTTGAATGTCCAAGTGTGACAAATAATGAGCTGTCTACTTGCATACTTGCTTTTGTTTAATGCTCCTTTTGATAAATTCAAAATGATGTTCAATATTGTTTTTAAAAAAAGACCAGATTGTTGGTTTTAATTTTTCAACCCTAATAATACTAATTGGTCATTTAAGAGGTAGGGCACTTTGGCCCTGATGGCTAAAGCCAACCTGGGTTAGGAAGGACACCACGTCCCGACAGAATAATGGAGGTATTCAATTAAAAAACTTCCACATATGGGACTCGAACTCCCATCTTCTGTGTGAGGCGTGTAGTGCCAAACCATTACACCTCAAAGTCAATCCCCTAGGGGTTGCAACCAAGTGATTGAGGTAACCATGGTCCAGGGCAAGCACATAATAATGACTGCATTTATATAAAGTGCATATCCCTATCTCAAAAGCAGGGGTCTATGCACTTTACTATCTATTATTATCCCCAGCAGACCAAAGTCATTCAGAAACATTTGCAACTTCCTGGGAAGCATACAAGATAAAGCACAAACACACGAGCGATATTATTTGCTGTTTTTAGCCGGGTACCCATTCACACCTGGGTGAAGTGGGGAAAATTCAAGCAAAGTACCTTTCCCAAGGACACAACGTTGGGCCCAAGTTGGGATTTGAACTCGCGACCTTTTGATTAGAGTCCCGCACCCTAACCACTAGAGTACTGACACCACATACCTGAGCTACATTCTGTGGTGATGGGGGCGTCGCCCGCTTCAGTGTACTGCCTGGAGGGAGATCTGCAGCGAAGGGTTCATCTGTAGGAAACGCAACATGAAGGTTATGGATTAATCACACACAAAATATATAGCCTTAACACAATTTGAGAGGCTAAGAGGCATCCTGCAGAAGCATCACAACTCAAGAAGTAATGTGAACATTTCCTTGGTTGATTTCAACCTATGAAGAAAGGCAAAATATTTCTGCCTGTGCCAATGTACAGAGAGACAAATCTTGAGAATAAGTACTCTGGATATATCATTCTGTCAGTTGAAACATAAGTTTGTCATGGTCCTAAGTATTTTTCTCTTGTTACATTTTGTCCACATAGGTTATATAAAACATACTATCTGTTATGACAACTGAAAGAGGCCACAAACACCCAGTTTTCTTTATCTCTATTCCACTTTTAAGAGAGAAAAAAACCAGACAGGTCACCAATTTCCTTACAGGGAATATGCAACATTGAAGTCATGTATAAAAAAACAACTTTCAGAGACACCCTTCTTTTTAATCTTCTAACCCCAGATCTAGACTCGACCCCAAACATCGTGATGTCATCAAGACGTACCGCTGGCGAGTGTGGAGTATGGCATGAGGGAGATGGGCAGATGCTCGGGCAGCTCAATATCATTGCGTCTGAGGACCACCAGGTGCATGGCGATGCAGAACTCCTCCAGCGAGAGAGCTCCGTCACAATTAAGGTCGGACAGTTGCCTGCAGAGAGAGTCATAACACACGTTCACATAAGTTTTCTTTATCAGATCATGATTAGAAAATTTGCCAAACCACTGAGAAAATTTACTTGATGGCCAAAGAATTTGATAAATAAATGAAAAAGAACAAAGAGGATGATTCAATCAATATGAAACTTACACATATCCCTATAAATTCTTGGATTTAAACACAACACAGACATAATATCCCTCCAGAAACAAACTTAAGTTGTCTATTTCAAAATGTATATATGGTAACGAAATCTTTTGCTCTACAACAAAATTGAAAAGAAATACACTTATAATTTTACTACTGTATTATTTTAAAGCCAACACATAGGAAAAAAATCTGAAATATACTTACCAAATTTTGGAGAGTTCAATTACGGGCAATTTGGATTTTTCAAAGAAATGCTTGGCAACTGGACCTGTAAAGACATGACAACAGATTCAAACTTTGAGCAGATTTTAAAAGATTCACAAAACCATAATGCTGATAACTGAAACAGATAACTTGGTTTGGTTTTGTTCTGGTTTAAGGCCCCATAAAACACTGTAAGGTCATTTATGAGGCGGGACCTCCAAATTTTACGTCTATCTCTGATAGGACGGAAACAGACAGCATAATTAACACGAAACCTACAAAGACATTTTAGAGTTTAATTTTTCATTAAAGTGATTCCTTTCCAAAACTGAAAAACCAACCATTAATTTTAAATATTATGCCAGCAAACTTATAATAATATCAGTCACTTATCATACAACAGTTTTGGACACAACCAAAAAATTAAGTTTTAAAATCAGGGCCTGCACTTTGTGTACTACAACATTTTTTTTGTTTTTGTTTTTGTTTGGGCTTTTGCTTTTTGTTTAACACCCTTAGCAACACTGTACGGTCATTTAGGACTATTATGAGGCAGGACCTCCGAATCCTACGCCGTATTCTGATAAGATGGGGGTTGGAGCTATGAAAACTTCTAAAAAATCCTGGTGAACCCCTCTTGATTCAAGCCCGGGTGCACTGCCGTCCGGCCACAGATGCCCCCACTAAAGTATGAGATACAATACAAGAAAATTTTTTAAAATATTCAGGATTCTTTTTAATCTTCAAGAACAAAAAAAGAAATGCTGAGTATGCACACACTTGATTTGATGTGAAAAACAAGTCCATACCTGTGATAGCAGCATTAAGGTCCGGCTGCATCGTCTTGAACTGGTTGACGTAGTATTCTCTCTGCTCGTCTGTGATGCTCCACACGTCATCCACACTCTCCGCCTCCGATGAGATGGAGGAAGAGTCAAAGTTGGGAGGTTCTAGGCTGTTGTAGTTGTGTTTCAAACCTGACCCGATTAACACTGAGGGAATAAATTCATATTTACATGTCACATACAAAAATGCAATACATAAGTATCAAGTTAAATTAAAGAAAAATGCCTCCCCTCCCACCAAAATACTCTTAATTTCATAACTTATGCTTTTCAATATAGCTTAATCCCTCACTTCCATTACAAATTTACGATAAGAATTTGCAAAATAAAGAAAGGAATGAAAATAAAGGAAAGAAAGATAGAAAAACAGGAAGAACAGGAAAAAAAAAATCCACAAAAAAAAAAAGAAAGAAAAGATAATTCATTAAAAAATACTAAGACTGAGAACACACAACAAACGTCAAATTTAGCTAAAATTTTGTGCATGATATACATATCTCCTTCACTCACTCTGACTATCCTCATCCTCAAACATAGTCCATGATCCATTCTCCTGCCCCTGGTGCTGCTCTCCACTGACGGGTCGCTGGTTCCCATGACCTTGACCCCCAGATGCCGTTGCCGCAGGACCAGCCTGACTCCTCACAACCCCAGCCGCTGGAGCAGCATCCTCGCCTTGCGCTGCCCCCGAGTCCAACTTATCCAGACTTGCCGATGTGTTTGGGGGAGCTTGCGTGACGGCGGCGCCTGCAACTGTGGAAGTGGGGAACACCATGGCGGGCGCCGTGTGTTGTTTCAGCAGCGGCTTTTGATTGGCTGGGGAGGTGGGCGGGGACTGTGTCGGGGAGAAGGGTGGGGACTTGGAGTTGTGCGGGGAGTCGTCTCGAGTATTGCCCTGTGAGCAGAGAACAGATCATGAAAAACATTAGTTGAAAATATGCTAAAATATCATCTTGCTGTCAAGTGAGACGTGCGGATATGCACTATAGAAATCCAATCTATTATTATTATTATTATTATTATTATATATAACTGGATTTCAGGATTTATCAGGAAAATTGGCACCTCTGATAACTGCATGTTAACTTTAAGGAAACCCTGTGTAAGTTTTGATAACACAATACCTGAGCAGGAGAGTTGAATTGCCCTGGAGGACCGTCCGGCACAATGCCTCTGTACTGACCAGAAAGGGAACGACTGTGGGACTTTTTGGAGCCAGGGGGTGGGGGCAGCTGACCGGACAACTGACCAGTAGCAGGCTTGTCGGCTGTCACTACTCCGTCTGGCTCACCGCTGGACTTTTTGCGATCTGAAAGATCAGTGGAATAGAATCAGTATTAGAGGTACGGTGAAAGCCTATCCCAACAATTTATGTCTGTACATAGACAAAAACTCTCCATGACTGAAACACTATTTGTAAAACATTTTGTTACTCCTATACAGAGAGAGATTTTACTGCTAAGCTTCTTTCTCTTCCATAATACAAGCCCAGTTTATTAATTTGGTTGTGGTTTTATGGCGCTATCGACACTGTGACAAAATTTCAGTTCCAGGAAATAGAATAGGACAATTGTTACATGAGGAAAAATTGAAGGAGCAGACCACACCAGAGCGCCCGCCAACCGCCCACAAGGCTAGTTTGATAAGACCAAAACAACAAAGATGAAAAAGGCCATAGCATTTAAAGCATTGTCTCTACTGAGTTTTTATCTCACTTCCAACACTGCATGGTTAATATATGTGATACATGTATCATCACCAGGATATATACTCAGACAATCATGAGACTTAGAATGAAGTAGATGGAGCAGAAGACACCAGAGAGCCCTTCCCCTACCCGCCATTAGCAGTTCCAAAATAATTGGTTTTGCTGGCTTCAATGTTGTAGCCGGAACAAAAGATAGAAAAAGACAGAGCATTTCAAATCTAAGTGACGCCAAAGTCAAGAAATTTAGATTAAAAGGATGAAAAATTACGAGTACACAAGCTGAACACACAAATTGATACAATTCATTATATTCTTTTCCAATAAAAGTCCCATTTTCTATACAAAAAAAAAAAAAAAAAAAAAGTTATGTTACAAAAACCTGCTCTACTCGCTGGTTGATAGGCTGTAGTGGCCCATCAGAGATGGACGTAAAATTTGGAGGTCCCGTCTATGAAATGACCTTACAGTGCTGTAAGGGGCGTTAAACCAAAAGCAAACCAAATGCTGTAGAGGAGAGAGACATCCTAGACCACTGGCCACACAATCAAAAGGAATGTATTCTAGTCACAGACAGAGGAAGACAGAACAAGATCTCATCAATTATGTACACAAAGCATAAAAACCCACTCATAGAAGCACCCTTGCCCATCCCATCGAAGGACCCACGCAGAGAAGCCAAGTACAAAAAAATACACCCCCTTCCCACCCTGCTCCATTCACATACCCACTCTCACACACACACACACACACACATATACATATTTATACAAGCATGCACACACACACACACACACACACACACATATACATATTTATACAAGCATGCACACACACACACACACACACACACACACACATACACATCCCATTGTAATCTACCAACATAAATACACACACACACACACACACACACACACACACACACACACACACAAACACAGGGAGTGTCTGGAATCATGTGTACAAAATAAATGTCATATCAGGGTCAAGTCAAGTCACATAATTTTTCATCATAATCTGACCTCGGAGACCTGAGAGAGCGAAAGAGAGCTATAGAGAGAGACACACACGGGGAGAGAGCCAGAGAGAGAGAGAGAGAGAGAGAGAGAGAGAGAGAGAGAGAGAGAGAGAGAGAGAGAGAGAGAGAGAGAGA
>JAUKPP010302869.1:0-19266 GCA_032273245.1 Phyllaplysia taylori
TGTTTGTTTGTTTGTTTGGGGTTTTACTGCTCCATCGACACTATAAGGTTTGTTTGTTTGTTTGTTTGGGGTTTTACGGCTCCATCGACACTATAAGGTCATTTCGGCGCCGAGAAACACTTTCGGTCTTTCTCCACTTTGTCCTCTACTTCTGCTGAAGGACATTCCAATGCCAACATTGTGGGCTCAAAATGGAAAACAAGAATAGACTGGGCTCGTGGTTTTATGCACCGAAATGGAACTTTCAGCAGCAAAACTCTCAACTGCCTCCAAAGTTCTGCCAATAATCAGAATTTTGATGAGGTTCACTGTTGGGAACAACATGCCACCGCTGGCGAAGAAACTGAACAGCTTGCTCCATACAAGATTTGGCTCCTGGGAAGAGAGGTCCACAAACCTGAGACTTGCAACACTGGTCGACCCAAGATTTCGGAAATCGGGCGTCACCACCCAAGATGCCTCTAGCAATGCTGAGGAGAAGCTGAAGGAGGTTGCAAGGAAAATCCCTTTTGGTCGCAACCAAACAGAAGAGGAAGAATTGCCAGTTTGTTCACCTCCACCAAAGAAACAAAGCTTATTGTGGTCAGGTTTTGACGAGGAGGTATCACAGACCCAAAGTGCTACAGTCTGCCAGATGACAGGCACAGAGATGAAAGTACGCCATTATCTTGAGACAATGAGACTGAGCCGCGAGAAAAACCCTCTGGTGTGATGGAAGGAACACGCACAGCTGTTTCCCAGACTGGCACTCATTGCAAAAGATGTCCCTACCATTCCTGCCACATCTGTCCCCAGTGAAAGGATTTTCTCCAAGGCTGGGGATCTGATCTCTGCCAGACGTTCACGCCTTACCAAGAAGAATGTGGACATGAGCCTAGCCATTACACCACAGTGCCGGTTCAAAGCTAAGAGCAGCATCCAGGCAAATGGAAAAGGAAGTACCGTACTGAAAGCAGTCAGCAGGCAGATGATGGAAAATGCTGCTACTCAACAAGCTCTTGAAATTAGAGCTGCCCAGTCTCGGAAGCAGTTGTTCAAGAATTTCTTACGTCATAGGAGAGGGGGGGAGGGGGTCCGAGCTCATCTGCACAAGATGTAAAATCCTTGAAAGCGTCTCTGGAGGGGAAAGAGCTGAATGCTGCCATGAAAAATGAAATCAGGTTCCAGTCCATGCCGGCTTTAAGCACGGTCATCGGGAGAAAGTGTAAGCATGCCCAAAATCTCAAATTCCAGGATTTTCCCAGGATTACCAGGACGGCTTATGACCCCTATTTCACCATTGACCAAAAAAAAGAAAAGAAAAACTAGAAAGTCTAACCAACTTCATGGAACTTACCATGGATCAACCTAGGCGCACGAAAATCGGTGTCCGCACCGCAGCCCCCGAGACGAGAGATGTTTATTCCAATCTAAACCACTCTCTCCATGTGAGGGCACAGCAAACTGAGAGCAATCCAGGTGAAAGCGAAAAGGTCACTGTTAGTGCAGTCTTATCCGCAATCGTATCAATTTTCGATTGGGATGCACTGGACTACCGATACATCAACAAGATCAAAGACCCCGAAGATCTCCACATAGGGGAAGCAAATGCCGACTCCACAAATACCTTTTTGTACTTGGCCATGGGCAGCATTATGCATTGCGTCAAACCCATAAATCCAGACAACGTGGTGTATGTTGAAAATAGGTGGGCAGCCTTGTCTTCGACATTCGAGGCTTCCGGAGCGGCAGTTCCTAAAGTCAACATTGACTCATCGATGTTGATCCTAGTTGCAAGTCGTTGCAGGCCGTACATTGTACCGGAAAACGTGGTGAGGTTCTTGATAAAAGGAGACAGTGAACAGGCTGAACTATACACTCAAATATCTATGGTATACTCATACATGGGAATGAAGTTGGTAGAAGAAATGAAGAACTTCAGTACCAAACCTTACACTTGCGCAATTTTGCTCACAAGTGTCATGGACCAGGCAAAAGATTATTTGGCTCAATACACGGCAATCAAGAGCGCCCATCCCACCAACTTCCAATATGCCAGGATCGTTCTGAGGAACGCCATTGAGCCCTTGGATGCTGGAAAATATCCAGACCTATATTGGGCGACATATTACTCCATGAAAAGAAAAGTGTCAAAAAACTTCAAAACATCTTCTCATACACCTGTCACACCAAAAGGTGTCATTAAACGATTTGCTGCATCTTCCTTGATTGACTATGGAACCTTGTCCGAAGAGAACCGTAAGGTTTTAGACTCGCTCGGTGTCAACTGGGATCTCGCCAAGCAGAGAGCCAGCCAGCTTCTCAAAAGATCAAGGGTCCAAGACGACAGCAGCAGCTCAGAAAGCGACTCTGACGATGAACCAATACGGAAGAGAAGAAAGCGCAAGTAATTCATAACATTGAAAAGACTCACCAATTTCATCTTAAGAAAAAGAAAAAAAAAAAAACCCAACTTCATAATGACTGAAGAAACTCATAATGTATGCAAAAGTAGACATAAGTCTGGACTTAATATTAATAGCTGTCTGTAGTGTCCACTTCATAATTTCTTTTTTTTTTTAGGAGTGGGGGACAGCGAAGGCAAAAATAGTCCAGGATAATGCATCATGTGTTGATAAAAATGTTGTTATAGTTATACAAACTCCTGGTTCCTGCACTGGATTGATTAAGTATTAAGATTTGTGCAGACAGGATCTGTCTTCCCTCGACGCTGACCACAGCCAGATGTCCTTGCCATCTTTCCGAGACTCATCGTCTTAACCATGACATCCTGGAGCAGTCTACAGCAAACTGACCACAGGAATCTCAGTCAGCCAGATGTCCTTGCCATCCTTCAGAGAGCCATCACCTTGGTCCTGACAGACAAAGCGCATGGAGCAGATTACAACAAGCATGGAACTCTGATGCTTTGCTTAAATAATTAAAAAAAAAATATAAAAAAAATAAAAAGAAATGCTCATTAAAGACTTCACATCGGGCAACCCATGGAGTACCCCGTATGAAGAAAATAACGAAGAAAAAAAAAAGAAAAGTAAAACTAGAAAGTCTAACCAACTTCATAATGACTGAAGAAACTCATAATGTATGCAAAAGCAGAAAGTCTGGACTTAATAATAATAGCTGTCTGTAGTGTCTACTTCATTTTCTTTTTTTTTCATTTTGGGAGTGGGGGACGGCCAAGGCAAAAATAGCATTTGTTTGTTTGGTGTTTTACGGCTCCATCAAAACTATAAGGTCATTTCAGCGCCGAGAAACTCCATAGGGTCATTTCAGTGCAGAGAATCACTTTCAATTACTGCTGTCAGGTCCTCTTTAGAGGGATTTCTTATAAAGACTAAAATACATGCAGACATGCCTATCTATGAAAACGATTTTGAGGAAAATGGAATGAGAATGAGGAACAGAAGAACACCAGCTCTACTCCAGAGAATCCTGCTTATGACTGTGATTTTAAACCACACCCTACTACCCTAAAAAACATTGAATCTTGAAAGAATTTGACCAAACCTTTCAAATTTTAATTTTATACTTATGGGGTAATCATCTTCTGCAGCCTCCACAGCCACCAATCAATCGGCCGGCCAGCCACCAATCAATCGGCCAGCCAGTCACCAATCAATCGGCCAGCCAGCCACCAATCAATCGGCCAGCCAGCCACCAATCAATCGGCCAGCCAGCCACCAAGTCAACTGCAGAAGAAGAAGAGGGCCAAGCGAACCGAGTTTACATTGAACACTGAGCAAGAGAAGGTCATGTGCGAGTTCCTACAGGGGAACCCCATCTTGTGGGATACCAAACTGACCAACTACCGGCGCAGTGACCTAGGATGGGATGCACAATGGTAGTCAGCCGTTTTTCCGACTAAATGCTCCATTCCATAAAAGCGTAATTTCGATACGTGAGTAATTTTTTAACTTAACTCACCCCGTCAGCACGTGATTTTGTGAGCTACTGTGAGTATTACCGATTATGGAATGAAACACTTAATCGAAAAAACTGCCGACTAGCTTTGTGCATCCCACTACTAAAGTCCAAGCTGTGGGAAGACCAGGGCACCAAACTGGAGAAGACTGTTGAACACCTGAAAAGGCTGGTTCCAGTCGTTGCGTGATACACACACTCGTTTGGACAAGAAGAAATCAGGGGCAGGCTTGCCTGAGCTAACAGAACGTGACCAATGGATTGAGAAGTCGTTCAAGTTTCTGAAGAGTGTTGTTCGGCATCGGTCCGAGCCTGTGAGGTCTATGGAGAAATGAAAAGACATTCCGTCCTCTTCAACCCGAGGGAACCCGGCTACAAAGACAAATTCAGGGTTGAAGCGGAATGGAGAGCAGTAGCCTCGTGCCTGGGTTGCACAAGTGAGACTTTAAAGCTAGTTTATTTGCATTCTCAGTATTTTTCAACAATGCTCAGATAAGCCAGAGGACGACCTGGCAACATTTTTTTTTTTTTTAAACCAATAGAAAAACAATTATCTTAAGCATATGTATCATGTAAATAAACAAATTAGGAAATTTCTAAATCTTTTTCCCTTCCAGATTTCTTGCTACTATAGAGAAAGTGCAAGGAGCTTGCATTACCAATTCAGAATGGGTGACAGCACTGTGCGCAGCATTGTGTACGACACATGCCAATGTCTCTGGAAGAAACTGTTGGACAAGGAAATGCCTCGCCCTACTGAGAAGACTCTCAAGGAAGAAGCAAACGCCTTTGCAAATACATGGCAGTTTCCCCATTGTTTGGGAGCAGTGGATGGGAAACACATAAACATTGAATGCCCCCCCCCCCCAACTCTGGAAGTGCTTTTTTCAATTACAAGAAACATTTTTCTATTGTGTTGCAAGGTGTGGCTGACGCAAAAGCCTCCTGGCAATTGACGTAGGAGATTCAGGAAGGTACTCTGACTTTTCCTTTGGCAAGGCTGTTCATGACTGACAGACCAAAGTATCCGCACAGCAGCTGGACAAGAAAAAGCAAGAGCAAGAAAGAAAGCATTGCAGCAAACTGAGGAGGAGTGCATTGCAGAACACAGAGACACAGGATATGGGGCAAGAGCATATTAAAGCAATGAAACCTGTGGGTTAAGAAGAAACAAAGTTAGAAAATTGGTACATATTGTTTGGCTAAATTCCTGTAAGGTAACATATAGGAATTTGCTACACAGTTTACGTGGTCCAAGAGTCCCGTATGCGCCACATACAGGAGTCTTCCAGAGAAACACCACCGTCTTTGGATCTCGCTGTGTTGAGTTGCATCATGGATATACAGGGGTGTCAGAGCTTAACACGATGCAGAGCAGCAAAAGACTCAAGAAAAGCACCTGCAAAGAAAACATAAGGCAAGAGAACACAAAGCGTTGACAAAGCCACGAGCTGCGGACCACCCAACACTATTGGGTTCCTGCTTTGATTTTAAAAAAAGTGTTGTCTTGCCCACACGGTGAAGCTTCATACGCAACAAATCTTAAATCCGTTTTTTTGTGTCTCTTCAAATACATAATAATAACTGTCTATAATCTTAATTTTGTTGTTGTTTTTTTATGCTTTCAGAATCCCAACTGAGAAAGAAATGGAAGTCTTTTAAGAGACTAGGGTACTTTGAAAGTGAATGCAACAAGAAACCACCACTACACTCAGGTGATGCCTAAAAAAAAATGCCAGTATTCTTTGAAGCTGGGAAAATACCCTCCAGTCTTCTTCGCTGACTGAAAATTGATGTTGATATTCTAACCGAGTCCATCCTACCTCAGAACGATGTTTCTGCTGCTAAATCTACAAGTAGTTGTGAGGCATTTAGTCGTGTCCAGACCACCGGGGCCAGTAGGATTTAAACATTTTTTTTCTAATTTTTTATATCCTCTTTTTTAAAGGCAAGGTCATAAGTTTTTGACTACTAAAAAATATTATTTTTTAACAATAACTGGTGATATAATACATACTAGGATTTTATCCAGATCTATGTTTTTTCATTGTCTCTTTCTATTCTTTTCTTAAACATTTGTAAATCCATAAAATGGTAGTAGTAGTAGTAAGGAGTTGATTATTTATAGAGGCACCAGCCTCAGCTATTTTAGTGTCTTCTTGTTTTGGTTTTTACTTAATCCCCAAGCAGGCTTAAGTTTCCCTGAGGGTTGCCATCTGCGTGCTGCAAAAATCCACATCAGGCAAATTTTTTCGTAAAAAACCCCAAAACAAAAGAACCCCCTCCCTCCGTCAAAAGAAAAAAAATGCAATATTTCATTATGAATTTAAATCCATTGATGAATATCATAAAGATTGTACAAAATTATGTGGTGTGAGTTCTGCATGTTAACTTTTTAGAAAACAAAGTCACTACTGTATCAAAGTAATAAAGGAAAATATAAACAAGCTTATCAGTTTTTGGCGCACAATCAATAGAGCTAGGCTGAACTGATAACACCTAGGTGTGTGTAGACATCTATTGTGAATCCAATTGATGCAGATTTCTTTTTTGGTCACCAGCTTTATGTCGACTGCAACACTACTGACAACTTATTTCAAAGACGCTGTGCCCACCAATGCCTTCCAAGACAATGTTCGTTAACACAGTTCATTTGTGGTGCTTACAACTTTTCTCAACCCAAGAGCATCCTCACCAGGACAAACTTGAGAGGGATAGATGTACCAGTAAAGTAGTGCAACGTATATTGCAAGCCACACATTGAACTCTCTTACATCTTTTCCTTCAATCATATTCCATGTGCATAAAAATGCTCCTTCATTTGTTTAATTTGTGGTGCTTACAACTTTTCTCAACCCAAGAGCATCCTCATCAGGACAAACTTGAGAGGGATAGATGTACCAGTAGTACAACATATATTGCAAGCCACACACTGAACTCTCTGACACCTTTTCCTTCAATCATATTCCATGTGCACAAAAATGCTTTTTCATTTGTGGTGCTTACAACTTTTCTCAACCCAAGAGCATCCTCTTCAGGACAAACTTGAGAGGGATAGATGTACCAGTAGTAGTACAACGTATATATTGCAAGCCACACATAGAACTCTCTGACACCTTTTCCTTCGATCATATTCCATGTGCATAAAAATGCTTTTTCATTTGTGGTGCTTACAACTTTTCTCAACCCAAGAGCATCCTCATCAGGACAAACTTGAGAGGGATAGATGTACAAGTAGTACAACATATATTGCAAGCCACACACATTGCACCGTCAAACACAGCTTCATATCCTCCTATGAAAATGAGCATTTATATATCTACATGTGCTGCTTACAACTTTTCTCAACCCAAGGTTATCCCCATCAGGACAACCTTGAGAGGGATAGATGTATACACCATATATTGTAAGCCACACACATTGAAGGAAAGTCACCAAAAGAACTGCCTAGTACAATGAAGTACAGGTTTTGTTTGCTAAAGGCACCGGTATTCAACATTTAGGCATGGATGGGCACAGCTTGTCTTTACAAAAATATCTGAAGTATTACCCTTGGAGTAGAAAATGAAGGCGCATTTGCACTTGTTATATATACTGCATTAGAGGAAATTCAGGTGGATTTTTTCTCTTTTCGTGCACGTTGTGCAACTAGCCTTCAAAATGTACTTATGACTCGCACGCTCTTCTCTCAAATTAGTAGTATGACTTTGCACTTTGTAGGGCGAGGTAGCTTAATTAGAAACCCTCCCACATAAAGAACAACCTTTAGGGAAACTTAAACCTGCTTCAGTGCTCAAGTAAAATACGTTAAAACCTAGAAGAGGCTAAAATAGCTGAGTCTGGCGCCTCTATAAATAACATACCCCTAGAGGTATTTTAGGCTAAAACAGCCATAGAAGCTGGTGCCTCTATAAATAAATGACATTTTGGCCTAGAGGAATTATTAATGTTTGTAATGATAACAAAAAGCTTCCCCACGCAGTGACTGGTTACATAAGTTTCTGCACTGATACCATAGTTGATTAGAAATAAGTGTTGTGAAATAATAACCCATGGATAATCAAAGAATTAAACGGTTTTTCTCAACAAAAAAAAGAAAGCTTTTCATGACCAGAGACAAACATGCAATATTTGCAAGGTCCCAAAAGCTCTTTGAATTAAAAGGAAAATGGTCAGGTAAGGAAAAATAGAGAGAAATTGGACAGTGACTTTGCTCAAAACAGTGCTGGGGCGATATGGTCTCGACTAAAAACTACCTTGGGCTACACACCAAGACAAACTTCAGTTCACTGTTCAGTTGTTTATGAAAATGGAAAAATGTATGTCAATGACCTAAATGCTTTCTATGCCTGTTTTAATACGCCATTGCTCAACTTCGTTGACCATGTCACAGTTAAGTCAACTATGAGTAAATAAGCTACAGAGCTTGCATGCTTTTGTTTATGGTTTTACGGCTCCATCAACACTTTTAGGTAATTTCCGCGCCGAGAAACACTTGACTTAGGGTATTTGCCCACATTGTCCTCTTTAGAGGTTGTTATTTTTAAAAAGCTAAAAACTGCAAAAGCGCCATTACTTAAAAGAAAAAAATATTTACAGTATAGACTGATAATTATTAAATGGACTACCACCACATCTACTTCAAATAAAAATTGGCATGCCAGTCATGGTTCTTCGCTCCTTGAACCCCCCAAGACCCCTGAATGGAACCCAGTGTATTGTAACAAAATCTCTACCCAACGTCATAGAGGTCAAAATAACATGCGGGCCATATGCAGACGAGGTACATATGATACCAAGAATTAGACTCCAGCCATCTGACATGACACTTCCATTCACATTTCAAAGACAACAATTCCCACTAAGGCCATGTTTTGCTCTGACCATCAACAAGGCGCAGGGCCAGTTGTTGCGGATTGTCGGATTAGACCTAAGATTATCACGTACTGGGAATAAAAACACCATCCACACCCGTCCCCAAATGGAGTAACAAGCAATGTGGTCTATACAGAAATTTTAATTTAACGGTGAGTCCATTAATTTTTTTGTCTTTTTGGTTTTGTTACTAACAAAACAATTTAACGTTTAATTAAATCACACACCTTCCCGTTCATTGAACGGGTAACCATGCTTGTTGTAATATAATGTAATACCGGCTGAGCAAAAAAAATAAGTTATTGGGTTTTCGACATATTTCGCTTCATAGTCAACGGGTTTTCACGAAATTTCACATGTCGTTAGTGTGACAATTGCGAAGAGTTTGATGATGGGACACCAATGATATATGTGCAAAATTTTAAAAGCCACCCTAGAATTAAGAATGATTAATTTTCTAGAATAAGCAATATCCCCTCCCCTTACCTCCAGGAGTCACCCAGCATCCCAAAACTTTAATCAGCCTGCTTTTGACTTCAGCCAGTCTCAGTGCCACTATGTAAGTTGTCCTTTGTTCCACATAACTGGTCAGCCTTCATGCCACAACGTCAGTTAGTCCACAAACTACATGAGCCTACCTGACTTCTGCTGTCCTTCATCCCACTCGATCAGCCGCCTTTCGTCCTTGTACCTCAGTCAGCCTGCATCCCACTCGTCAGCCCGCCTCCCACTTCTGCCGTCCGTCCCACTCGGTCAGCCGCCTTTCGTCCTTGTACCTCAGTCAGCCTGCATCCCATTCCAGCCAGCCCGCCTCCCACTTCTGCCGTCCGTCCCACTCCAGTCAGCCGCCTTTCATCCTTGTACATTAAGTCAGCCTGCATTCAGCTCCAAGGCTTAACAGAGGGACCTGATCCAGACTGTGCTCTGTGGTTTTTGCGGTGCAAATTCCAGCTATTCTGCAAATTCTGACTCTCATGCAAATTTCCGCAATTTTTTCGAAAAAAATATATAAAAAATTGGTTCATACAGCCAAATCCAAGGAGACCAGGCCACTGGTACTGATGTATCCCTAACTCTAAAACACCAACCCTAACCCTAAAACCCCTTCTCCTATACCCCCTTTCCGTTACTTTTTTAATTTTAACGATAACAGTTACATTTTGACGGTAATCTAACTGCCATCCCCAGTTATGTTTTAAGTTGTCTAATTTATTTCTATCTTGTCCACATCCTGTATTTCTGGGCCAGAGAAACAAGATCGCGAGAGATGTGAAGGCTGCCTTGGAAAAAGGCAAAGGAAAAGAGGATGCAATGTGGCAGTGGAGATACGTGACCTCCTCAGGGTTTTAAAGTCCGTGGCGGATGTTGCTGTCCCATCTCGCTGCACATATGGGGCAATTTTCTTTCATATTGAGCTGGAGACGGAGAAGAAAAGATTCTTCGCAAGAGACCTCAGCAAGACAGATGAGACATTCTGCGAGTTCTTTGGAGTCGCTGCTGAGAAGGACAAAAAAGCCCCGAAAGTGAAGATCCGCCAACTATATACAAAATTCTTGAAACTGAAGAAGCACATGGACCGGAGGAGCACTTGGGGACAGCTTTCCACTTTTGTCCACAAGATTGTTGAGGGTCCATTGACCAATCCCGCCCTCCAGCCTGTTCCACCGGACACCCTAGTAAATCAAACCCGTCGGACATGTCTCTGACCGTTATGATTGTGTTTGTGACTGTGGTGCAAAGTATTGTGAATTTGCAGACAGTGGTTATCCAGAAGGATTTTGTTGGAGGTGTTCTAATAGAGTGTGCAGGAAGAAGTTTTCTATTAGGCTTGGATCCTGGTTTGAGGATTCCAAGTTGAGTTTTGAGACAATTTTAAAACGGACACCCCCACCAGCGCATCCCTAACTTATCGACTCAGCAGTCAGTGAAGGCATCCAGTGTTGTTGTCAGTGAGGCGACCGCTACTGGCGCTCACAAACAAACAAATATTCAGTCCTTTTATTCACAGACTGACCGCTCCCCTGCATGTTTCCCGAAATCGGCACATGTCTCCAGGTCACCCAGTGTCAACTCGCGTGGACGCAAAAGGTTTATGGGAAAGGAGCATGCTGTCTCCAAGAGGCAAGGCTCCGAGACATTGTCATGAGCAGGAAAGTCGGCCAAGGCCAGTGGACTATTTTGATTATCAAGAGCCTGAGAATTATCAAGGCCAGAGTGAAGACAGCACTGGCGAGTGAACCGTTGGCTCACTTTGTGGTTGATCTTATTGGGTACGACTCGGAGCGGAAAACGGACTTAGAGATTTGGATAGCGATTTCGTATGAATTTATATGTTGCTTTGATTAATTGTTGAGGGTTAAATAATAGACTAAAAAGAATAACTGTATTTCGTCAATGTCTTCAGTATGATGTTGTCTGTCCTGGAATGTTTGTCAGATTTGTTGGAAATCGGCTCCATGTTATGTTTCACATGTGTGGCATCATCATCCACTACTTAAATCTCCTGCTGGAATACCTGAAGGAAAGCTGCAAGTCGGAGTACTCCAGGAAGTTCTTGATTGCAGAACTCAGCAAAGAACACCTCATCAGCCAGCTTCAAGCCATCAGTCTTGTTGGGAAACTCATCACAGGGCCATGGATGAAATTTGTCTACAAGAATGAAGATGACTTGACCAACCTCCAGATGAGTGAACACTTCAGGACTGCAAAGTCAATGATTGAAGCCTGAACCACCAATCCATCGGAAATGGTTTCTACAGACAAGGATGTCTTCTTGCAGCCTGTTGTTTATGACCATGTGATAGAATCACTACGCTCACCCAACTGTGTTGATGTCCAAGAAGTGCTGAAAGCCATTTTACCATCAATATCGTCTGTCATCACAAGGCAGCTTGGCCGTTATGTGTCAGGAGATCTGTCCAATCCAAGCCCTGATCTTTTGGCAAAGACAGCAAGTGCAGCTCCACATAAAATTTGGGCAGAGCGTGTGATAGATATGACTTGTCAAATAAGGAAGAGATGTCCCATGGCCACTGTTGGATTTTTAGATTCAAGGATAAAAATAAGACAAATAAAACAATGGCATGGTTGGATGGGAAAGAAAGTGTTTTGCAGGAACAGTTGGTGAGTTTTGCAAAGAGACGGGCTAATATTTTGAGAAAGATGAAGAAAGAGAATGAAAGGGGTGTTGATAAGTATAAGGAGATTGAGGGAAGGATGAGAGAGGTGGCTCAAGCAAGAAGTTCAAAGTCTAGGAAACAAGTCGACAAAGATGTGAGGAAAGCATTTGTGGAGAAGAATGTTTGTTTGTTTGTTTGGGGTTTTACGGCTCCATCGACACTATAAGGTCATTTCGGCGCCGAGAAACACTTTTGGTCTTTCTCCACTTTGTCCTCTTCAGAGGGGTTTTTATTAAAATGTTATAAAGTGCAATAGCACCAATGAGAAGAATGTGGATGCCGCTGTATTTCAACTAATCCATGGAATGCAGCAGGAACAGTTACAGCAGATGATGGAGAAGGACGAAGTGATTGTTGGGGCATTGTTTGAACACAAATGGTACGATGAGGAGTTGAGGAAAGACTGCACATGGAATGCGAGGGTGATGGAGATCAGATAGCAAAAGATGAAAGTGAGCTATTGGGAAAGCAACGTTACAACAATTAGTTGGGACGCAACTACTGAATTAGACACCATGTAAATCAAATGACATACATGTCAGGCTTGATAGTGGAGCATCTCATACCATTTCTATTGAAAGGCAAACCACTACAGCAATCATGTCATCAGAGCTATAGACAAAATGTGCTTATCCTATTCTGAATTCAGCGGGCTACAACAAACTGTTGTGAGAGGACAAGTTCTGTCTAAAATAGTGTCTACCATGACAGACCGAGCAATCGTGAACCAAGCAGCTTGCGGGCTCCTCAAACTTCATCTTGGCCTGGAGTTGATTGAACTGAACTGCAATCTTCATGTCTTGGATGGATTCGCAAACCAAGTGAGGTCAGCCTTGAAAAAGTTTGACAGCCAAGTTGGATTGGATGGTGGTAATTATTGCCTGGCATCAAAGATTATTTATACCATCTCCAAACTGAGGTACAATCCCAGTAAGGACCAGAGGAGCAAGTGACTGTGTAATCCGGTCTCCCTGCGTCGGAGAGAAGCGACTTGAAGGGTTTCATGACAAAATGCTCTATATCCATTTTTTCCAAGCTGAGATATTTGCAGTTATTTACCTTTGCGCACAATGAATTATATAAGAAAAAACACTTTTAAATTGAAATTTATTATGGTTTCTAGAGCATTCTGTTGAATGAATTTTGTGTATAGCATTTCAGCCTCATTTCTGTATACAATAAGGGCATCAAATCAAAATTTGATATATATTTTGGTTTATAGCGCGTTTTGTCATGAAACCATTCATTGACCCTCCTCCCAAAAAGACAGCCCCTAATCATGTAGGACGTAAATGGATGGCCGAGCATCACTTACTGGCCAACTCAGTGCTTTGTACGCATTGCAGCATCCCGATGAACCTGCACAAAAGACAAGGTATTTGGATGGATGTGCTTGGACGTGTCGCCAATGCAGAAGTCAGTCAAACATAAGGAAAGGATTATTTTTCAAACGTTCACATTTGAGATTTAGTCAGCTGCTAGACATCGTCTACTGGTGGGCCACTGATTTGCGTCAGTTCCATGTGGCCAGGGAAACTGGGGCCACTGCACACACCGTTGTGGACTGGCAAAACTTTATAAGAGACGTGTGTGCCCATTATTTGATCGACTATCTCACCCAGCTGGGCGGTCCCAACAAGACCGTCAAAAGAGATGAAAGCAAGTTCAAGCACCGTAAATATCACAGAGGAACCTACAGAGAGGGACATTGGATCCACGGCATGGTGGAAAGGGACAGTGACAATTGCGTCTTAGTGCCACGCTTCTGCCCATTATTCAGTCTCCCGGGAATACCTGCAAGAGATCACAGAGGGGCTGCCGATGGAGCAGACCCGGCTCCTCTTCATCAAGCGACACCTAGGCTGCCAGGTTAGAGAGGAACTGGCCTGTCACAACCCGGCTGCACAAACCACAGCGGAAGGGCTCCTCCAACTCATCGCCATGATCTATGGTGATCAGCGTTCGGTGGCAGAGCTCATGCAAGAATTTATGTCTGCCACCCAGAGACATTTTGAGAGTGTCATAGATTTCGGGAGGCGGCTGAATGGCCTATACCACGGCCTGGTACAGAAACAGCAGTCCCGAGGTGAGCCAACAACCCCCTCACCTATCTCAACACGACCTTTACGAGTGGCCTGTCTGACATATCGTTGTGTCAGCACCTACAGGAGCGAATTGCCCTAGATCCCTGCCTGTCCTTTATTCAAGTCAGGGAAATTGCGGCCAGGTGGGAGACAGCACAACGCCCCACCCCCTCGTCCAGCATGGTTGACTGTGGACCAGCCGACCCAAGACGAGACAGCCTGGAACAAAGGATCACCAGGCTGGAGCAGATGCACAGACAGCAACAAGCACCCCAGCCTTGAAGGGAGAGGCCTCAGCACCCCCTGCTGCTAGTTCAACTTCTAATTCCAAGAGGTCAATTCGGCGAGTCCTTGCTCCTTTATCACCAGAACTAAATGATTTTGAAAGTGAAAGTGAAGATGCGGTCAGTAGCGAGGATGAGCGGCAGCTTCCTGCGAAGAAAGCTAGGAATGTTTTTCAGGACTCTTACTAATGACTGTCACTTTCAATTTGTCTTGATTTTCCTGCTTTGTGACATTGTTTGGCATGATATTTAGGTCTTCATTCTTCATGGACTCTCACATATTTTTTTTTAGAACGAACTGACTTTTTTCATCATCTAAATCTAATGAAATGTGTTTGACGACTTTTCTTGCACTGGATTATGTTCAATTGAGGATGTTGTTATATAATATCAATGTTTATGTTGTGTGCTATGTTGTTTTTTCTTGATATATTTGTTTTTCAAACAGTTTGTGATTATTTTCATGCAGTTTTCTAAAAAAAAAAATTATTGATGCAAAGTCACCCCAAATACTCATGTTGTAAAAAAAAGTTAATAAGTTTGATATTGTGTCTAAAAAGCTTCAATTTTCCCAAATTTAGAGATTTTCTCCCAACCACCACAGAACCCGTAGCAGCAGCATTTAAAGCCAAAGTAGGAGAGTCTCTATGCATTCCCGCTGTATCAATGATGTGTGTCAAAGTGTTCCCAAATTATACTGCCTCTGCACCCCAGTTCATGCTAGAGCCCTCAGACCACCCTCCTCGACATGGACTGCTTGATCTGCCGACACTATATACCCCAGGCACAGACGACAGAATTCTAGTCCTGAACATGACGCAGGAAGCCATTATCCTGCCCTGGGTACCTATTTAGGAAAGATGGAACCTGTCAGCCTCTCCCCGGGCGGAGGAAGGAAGAGGAAGCGCCAGATGTAAGGTTTAGGTAGATGATGAATCCAAACCTACCCCTAGAACAGGCCAAGCAGTTGGAAAGTCTCCTGTTTTCATTCCAAGATATTTTTAGCTTGACAGATCTCGATGCTGGGTACTCAGACAAAGTTCTTCACACGATCCCAGTGACCGATGAGCAGCCAACAGCCCAACCATACAGGCGCATCCCCCCATGTCTTCTTTCAGAGGTTAGACAACATTTGGATTCATTGATAGAGAAAGGCATAATCCAGCCCAGTTCCCATGCTGCGCCAATACTCATCGTTAGGAAAAAGTCCGGAGAGATCAGGATGTGCTGCGACTACCGAAAGTTGAATGCTGTGACGCGGAAAGATGCCTTCCCCATCCCAAGGATTGATGACTGTCTCCATGCAATCGGTGATGCCAAGATTTTTTCCACCCTAGATTTGGCAAGTGGGTACCATCAGGTAGCTGTTCATCCAGATGACAGACACAAGACAGCCTTCCCCATCCCCTATGGTCTGTTTGAATGGAACAGGATGCCATTTGGTCTGTGCAATGCCCCCGCAACTTTCCAGCGCCTGATGAATCTCATCCTGTCAGACCACCTGTTTGGAGTTCTCCTGGTCTATTTGGATGACGTCTTAGTTTTTGCGAAAAACTTCAAAGATCACTTGATCCGCCTCCACAGTGTGCTGACAACTCTTCGCAACGCAGGTTTGAAGCTAAACCCAGAAAAGTGTAATTTTGGAACCAACTCCGTCCCCTTTCTTGGGCAAAGGACTGCAAACAGATCCAGAGAAGATATCCGGAGTTATTGACTTCCCAACTTTCTTTGGTACTTTTTGGTTGTCTTGCTTTTATTATAATACTGTGTTGGGATTGATTTGTGAAAGCGTTAGTGAATAATAAAATTTGTGGAATTGAAAGCAAACGACTATTCTTTCCTGTGCTCGTTGAGTTATTGTGGTGACCATACTAGTAGCCTGCAGAATGTTAGACAGTTTCTAGGAATGGTTGGCTACTACAGGAAGTTTGTTCAAGGCTACTCAGCACTTGCCGCTCCTCTGCATGATCTGTTCAAGAGAGTGCACACCAAGTACCCGAAGGATCCCCACAAAGGAGAGCGCAAGCCGTTGAGAGAGTTTTGGACTCAAGAGTGCACTGAGGCATTTCTGAAGTTGAAGCAAGCCCTCACAACAGCACCAGTGTTAAGTTTTGCTGACTTCAGCCAAAAATTCATCGTTGAAGTGGATGCCAGTCATGAAGGTCTTGGGGCAGTGCTTAGTCAAGAAACAGAAACAGGTCGTAAAGTGGTAGCCTATGCCAACAGAGGCCTGCGACCAACAGAGAGAAACATGAATAACTACAGCTCCTTCAAGTTAGAACTGCTGGGACTCCTTTTAAGAGATAAGACAGGGTTTTTTTGGAGCCCTAAGTTAGCAGACCTTTTTAAATTTTTTTTATCCTATCTCTGTTATTTATTAAAATCTGGTGTAGTGTAATATGAGGAAATAAAATTTACAAGCCACATTCACTCGCATGAACAACCAGCATATCTTAAGGGAATTTCTGAAGACAGATGGGGCATTTTGCATAGTGGACATTGTCGTCCATAAGGTACTCATGTTGTGGTTGGTCATCTTTGACGGGTCCATTATGTCCAGGGATGGGCTGTGTCTGGCAGAATGAGTAGTGGCTGGGGAAGATCTGGTCAGGGAAAAATTCAAAACATTTTTCACAGAATGTCTCATTCTTCTCCTCATCCCTGCCCATATCTTCATCATGAGACCGGCATGTCCCTGCTGTTGCAGACTTCCCTCTCCCAATGCCTCGTCCACGACCTCTCCTGTTGGAAGACTTGCCCCTGCCATGTGAGCCTCGGTTTCCTGAGCTCGACCTAGGAGTTGCCGTCCAGGTGGGATCTTCGTTGTCTTCCAAATCAATACTCAAACTTCTAGTTCTATCACAGTCTTTCTTCTTCTTAAGCCCGTTTTCATTGGACGGGTCATCACCTCTCCTTTTAAGAGATAAGACAGGGTTTGTTTTGGAGTCAAGTTCTGAGATGTCATTCTCATTGTCCCCAACTCCCATGAATTCTGAGAACACATTTATTGTTTCATTCTTTGAGGGCCCTTTTGTCTTTCTCAACTTGGCAGTCGAGGCATACATTCTGTAAATTCTTCCCTTTGAGCCGCTTGGGGGTCCACCTGGTTTAATGACGTCTGTGAATGGACCAGGATTCTGGGCTTCTCTGACATTGTTTTCTTTGCTTTTACACTCAGAACCCTCATAGTCAGTGACAGATTTTCCTTTCTTCCCTTGCTTGGCTGTATTTTGAGACTGTGTCAAACCTTCACTCAGTGCCATTGCAATTATCGTCCTCATCACTGCTTATTATCGTACAAAAGTCTTTCAGCATGTCCATACTGTCCTGGTTGAGTTTACCTCGCTTTTTCGCACGGGGCTTTTTGGTAGTGCTTTTCACTTTTTCATTTTTGTTCTCCTTCTTGGATTCAGACGAATCGATACCTTCCTCGTATAATCTTGCATATGACTGATTCACTTCAGCTAGAGTTCTTGATGGTGGTGTCCGGTCAACTTTCTTAGGAGATTCAGACTCAGAGATATCATGGTTAGTGTCTTCCTCATCATCGTAGGAAAGACTTGAAAGAGAATCTGCATCATCATTTGCATTTTGACTGTCATCATCATTATCACTGCTTGCTGCATCATCAGCGCTTGATTTTTGTGTTGATCACAAGTTTATTTTGAGGCGGGGGTGTAACCACAGAGCCTTGTACGCTCCTCTTTGGATGGAGTTTATCATGAGGGGTAAGAGAGAGTTCGGCGACAGAGTTGTTACATGTTGAGCTAGACATTTTCCCAGGCGAAAGAGAGAGTTTGGCAACCGAGTTGCATGTTGGGCTAGCTGTCTTCCCAGGCGCAAGAGAGAGTTTGGGAACAGAGTTGCATGTTGGGCTAGCCGTCTTCCCAGCTAGAAGTATTGAACGAGCTGTAGTTTTGATCTTTCTTTCAACTTGTGGTGACTTGACGGATGAGGGCGCTGATACACGAGTTGCTGTGAATTTTGGTGTTTCTGATCTTGCCACTGTTTTCACTGTTTTATTGTTAGGGAGAGTGCATGACTGATCAGCAGTTGGGGCTTTCTCAACTTTTTCTTTTGGAGTGTCTGAGTCAAACAATTTAGAGATGTGATTTTGACATAATTTGAGAATGCTCGCTTCTCTTCTACCGTCAGCTTCCTCTTTTTCTTTCTCTCAAATTTGTGTCGAAGATCTGCAACAGTGACCTTGTCAATATCACCCACGGATATTCCAAGAGTTGGCAAAAACTCTGTCATTTCCTTTTCAATTGGAATAGACTGCTTATTGGCAAGGTGGTCTGAGAACAAACGTCTGTTGGGTGTTGGTGACTGATGCCTCGCTGCAGGGCTAAACACTCCAGCAAATTCAGAAACTTTCATCACGATCTGAGCAGTTCAAGACAGGGACTGCTCCTGATCACACCCGCCCTCCAAGCTGCCTGACATCTTGAGCAACTTATACTTGGATACTTATCCACCAGCTCGTTTTTGCTTTCCTTGCTTTTGCTACCACTCGTGCCACTGAAGAAATGTTTGTGGATGGCTGTTGTCATGTTCCCAGTGCTTTTTCTGCCCCCTTGTGTATTCAAGCTATTTTCTTTGTTTTGTACATCCCCACTAGGTTCACTCTGTTTTGTGCTTCTTATGCGAATGAAAGAAAAGCCAAATTGCATTTCTTTCCGGTGAGGTTGACGACAAATGATCTGTATACGATCCCACTTTTTCACTGGCGATAGCGGGGGAGAAGTACTTCGAAAACATAGTTCACTGTATTGTAGCTGTTGTAGTCCTAAGTTAGCAGACCTTAGGAGTTGTCTCAGTTTCTTTAGTTCAATTGTGCTTCTACTCAGTTCCTCCAGTAGGCTACGTAACTTTCTTTGGTCCTTTTTGGTTGTCTTGCTCTTAGTATAATATTGTGTTGGG
>JAUKPP010302980.1:0-19261 GCA_032273245.1 Phyllaplysia taylori
ATGTCAGTCAGTGTGTCCATGTCTATCAGTGTGTCCATGTCAGTCAGTGTGTCCATGTCTATCAGTGTGTCCATGTCAGCAATACCTCCTGTGATTACAACTGGTTGTATGATTGACTTTTGTGCTGTGGACAATCGGAGCATTTAGGTTTAGATGTCATTGTCGATTTTCTCAGAAACTGCAAATCTGATTCAAACAGAATTTCAGTGTGCATAATTTCTGCCATATAATTTTCTCTTTCTTTTGTTTAACATACTGTGATTAAATTGTTCAATTAACTTACAATGTATATAGATTGTATATATACCGTTTGAGTCTAGATATTGTCTTCTCTTAAAAGATTCTTGGTGACAAGTTAATGTAACGTTATAATATGGAATGACCCAAAACAAGGAAGGGGAGGCTGTCAACTATATACATGATCTGATCCTCTGTCAGTGGGAAATTGCTCCGAGATTTAAAAAAAAAATATATGGGGACACAGAATATAGCTTTTGTTTCTCTAAGACATGGCCACAAGATTCCACTGTCTTCTTTACTTTTTATCCCAGGATAGGCCCATTCTATGTTTGGTTTGGTTTGGTTACCAGTTTTACTCCCCTGCAACACTGTTATGTCATTTAAGAGACGGGCTACTTCGACCCTGCCTGTCAGGGCCAACCTGGGCTGAGAGGGAAAAATCCCAGCAGAAAAAAACTTGGATCGTCCGCGATCAGGGATCGAACGTGGGTCTTCCGCATGACAGACGAAGAGCCTAACCATTACACCACAGCGCCGGCAGTTGCTCATTCTATGTAGTTGCCCTACTAGTGTGGATAAGAACTGAGTAAAATTGGGTCTTAAAAGCCTTTCTTTGTGTTGTTCAGCATTGAAATGATTTTGTCCTTCTCTTTCCAGTATGCTGGGGATGTTATGTCCATTTTTGCCAGTTACAAACTGGACGATCTTTCATCTGGTCGCAAAAAAGTCCGTGCCCCGCAACAGATTCCTCAGGAAGTGCAAAATTTCTTTGCAAAATATCTCACCAGTGAAAAGGTAATTTTTTTTTTTTGTCTTGTCGGAACCAAACAAACAATTTAGTATTTCTCTTCTTGTGTTGAGAGACTGGAGAGAAGCAATGTGAAAGGGGTGGATGATTGGCGCTTTGTGTGTTTAACCATAGAAAGACATTAGAATTTGAGAGAAAGTGGATTGTGAAAAAAAGGGGTTTAAAATGTTATTTTGTTATTGTAATTCTCTGAGCACGTAAATTTGCAGTATTGTCTTTATTTTCATTGGGTTACTCGCCAGGTTTGTAGTCAGATGGAATTTTTGTCTCCTTAATGAAATTTGCCAAAACTAATGTACACATTTAGAGAAATACACTTATGTTTTGTAAACATAGCAATCAAGGACTATTGAAAAGAATCAGACAGGTTTCGTTGGATTTTTCATGAGTGCACTTATGCCCTCCCAGGCTTTTATCTTGACACATTTACAAAGCCCAGCTAATTTCCCATGTTGCACACTGGAATACAACAAGTGGTAATGGTTTGCTCTCATGCCACTTACATGAAATTAGATAACTGTGTCAAAGTCATATTCTCTAGATATTGGGGCCATTTTAGCTGAATTTTATGTACATTTTTATACTCTAGTTGTCTTTAGGTTTCTTTCTTTTCAGGGCATTGTGTATTGACAATTAACCAGTCCCCTCTTAGCTCTAAATTTTCATTTTGATTTCTTATTTTAAACCTATAAATTTATGAATTTTCTGACAATTTTTCAAATTTCAGCTGCTGAATTTACAGTTAAATGACAGCAATTTCCGACGCTATGTTCTGGTGCAGTTCCTCATCATTTTCCACTACCTCCGAGCCACAGTCAAGTTTAAAACGTAAGTGAAGCATGACATAGAGATATTGTCTCACCATGTGACGTTTTTCAGATTTGAAATTGAGGTGTTTTAGTCTTATGTATCTAACAGTGCATAGTAACATGCATCTCTATCTTTTTGTTGTTTAATTGGTAGCTGAAGTACCATTTTCCCCAACACCATCATACTTGTGTTTCTTTTAGAAATTAAATATGGTGGAAAAGAAGTTCTGCTGCTTCATGGCAACCTGTAATCTGTACTTGTTTTTGAATTTGCTTTTTTTGTAGACTCTTGGTTTGGGCAGGTTTATGTATGATCTACAATTGGTATAACAAAAACTTGTCTTTGTGATCTCTATTTCTAGTTTTTCATTCAGTCAAGGCTTTGAATTTTCTTTCAGAACTTTTCATTAGATTTCGAGGGTTATTTTAATCATCGGGTAACGAAATTTTCTTTTGTATTTCAAGGTCATGATACCTCTATATGTCATTAATGTATGCAATGTGTGTGTTTGTTCCATTTTGCATGTATAAATTTCAGCTGATGAATTTACAGAAGCGTACTGCTTACAATAGCATAAAATTACCAGGGTCTTTTATAATCAAATTTCAAGAATGAAATGTCGTACTTTTACTTGTTTCAATTCCAGGCAAACACACACCCTAACAGACGAGCAGTCTGAATGGATCAAAGAGTCCAACGAGAAAGTGACCAAACTGCTGTGCGAGACACCGCCCAATGGGGAACAGTTCTGCAACTCTGTCAAGGTAGAGAAGACTTCATGATTTGCTCAAACCATTATAATATTTAACTGTTGGTGATTGGTGGGTGCTCTGGTGTAGTCTGCTTCTTCTCCTTCTTTCTTCATGTTACTATTGTGACTTGAGGTTTTATTCTACTGTAACGTTTTAAATAATTTATACACCTGTGATTTTCCATTGTAATGCACATTGAGCATAGCGTTGAGATGAAAGTGGGCAATAGAAATGCAATTTATTATTATTATTATTATTATTATTATTATTGTCCCAATCTACTTCCTTGTGCTGAGCTGACCTTACAGTGTTGACAGAGTAGGGCTACAGTAAAACTTCATCAAAACAAGCAAACCAAACTGATCAGCCTTCCCTCTGCTCCATGATGATCCACATCCTTGCCCTGACACTTGCTGTTTGAGCATAGAGTGATGTCAGCACAGGCTGTTGGGGACATGTCCGTGTGGGGCAGTGATTTCCAACCTGAGAGCAATACAATACATTACAATAGTCTTACAATAGATGGATGGTTGGAGGGGGGCACTCTGGTGTGGTCCGCTCCTTCTCCTTCTTCATAAGTATTACTATTGCCTTAATCTACTTTCTCGCACTGAGATAACCTCATAGTCTTGATAGTGCCCTAAAACTAACTAAACAATAAACACCAACTACCGTACCTCAGGGTTTGCCAAATAAAAGTATAATCCTCAGCAAATTAGCTCAACTATTTTTCCCCCATACCAGCAAAAATTCCATTCTCTTGCATGTGACTGGCGGACTCTCTGGTGTGATCTGCTCCATCTACTCCCCTCTATGTGTTACTATTGTCCTAATGTACTTCCTTGGGCTATAATGACCTTACAGTGTCAATAATACAGTAAAACTTCGTCAAAACAAGCAAACCAAACTGATAAGCCTTCCCTCTGCTCCATGATGATCCACATCCTTGCCCTGACACTTTCTGTTTGAGCATTGAGTGATGTCAGCACAGGCTGTTGGGGACGTGTCCGTGTGGGACAGCGATTTCCAACCTGAGAGCAGTACAATACAATTGTGGTCTCTACCCCAGGGCTTGCCAAACAAAAGCATTTTTCTCTTTAAAGTACCGAACTGAATGAAATGTTTAATATTGACAGAGCAGTTATTTTTCTTGGCATTTTCTTCTGTTCAACCACATATTGTGTATCAGCTATCTTTTGTTTACATTTACAGCGACTTCCGCTATTTTTGCAGAACTTCTGCGACACCCCTTCATGATCCTCTTTTTCTTTGAAAACTCTTCAGATACTGATAATTTGATTGCATATTTCAGCACATTCTGGACAGAGAGGAACATTGGAACACCTGGAAGAATGAAAGCTGCCCAAGCTTCATCAAGGAGAAAGGCAAAGACCAGAGCAAGCCTAGATCAAAGTGAGTGACCCAGAGGGACAGAAAGTTACAAGAGCTGTCAGGAATATTGAACAGACACTTCACAGTATTTGGGACAGGCTTTATGTTTAGAAACCTTCAGAGCACAAGCCATTTATAAAGTCACTATGGTCATTCCACATTTGCAGAAGTCACATTTTATTGTTTTTAGAAATAATAAAAATAACAAAAATAATTATATTCCATGAACATGAAGAGCTTTTCTTTCACATTAACTTGTGTTTTTATTAGAAAGCTGTATAATATGAGGTGTTTTAAAAGACGTTAAGATAGAATAAGATCCAGAGATCTTGATGAGATAATGAGCTGAAATTGTTCAAAATTGACTTCGGTAAATGTAGAATAATCATGATGAAGTTTCTTGCAGGTTCACCGTAGGTCTTGGGGTAGTACTTAAAAGTTATTTTGGTTTGTGACGTCAGACATGGATTTTTACTTCTGGAGGTAAAAAAAAAGGAAATCTTTTTTAAGAAAGTTTTAATATGTGTTGTGTAATGGTAGCAAATTTAAGACCCAGTCTTTTTCCAGCATCTGATCACTCTTTTTATAAAAACTTGTTTTGTTTTTTGGTCTTTTGCAATGCTTTTGTAAAATATTTAAAAGTAAGTAGGATAATTTTTCATACTGATGGCCTTTTATCTGTCTGTAGAGCCAAAAGGCTGCGAATTGGAGATGACCTGATGGCAAGCGGAGGAAAGTCGCTGAAACTGGGCAACTCTGAGCTGACCCGCCTGTGGAACCTGAACCCAGACAACATGGAGGCCTGCAAGGCGGACACCCGCGTGTTCCTACCCAAGCTGGATGACTTCTTCTCAAACTCCATTGATCAGGCCGACCCGGAGGCCATGGTGGAGGAGCAGTACAAGTAAGTGATGAGAATTGTCAACTTAGAAGTTATCTATTTAGAGAGGCACAAGCTTCTTTTGCTGTTTTAGCCTCTCGTTTTCGTTCTGGTAGTCTTCTTTTTTTGCTGCAGGTTGTTCCATTTTGTGTTTATGGTATGGCTGTCTTATTAGGTCTTTTCCACTAAGTGTACAATTTTGGTCTAAAAGGGATGTTGTGAAGGTGGTGTAATTTTTTGACAAAGCTGAGCAATACAAGTCTGTAAGAGTTAGGTTTATTGTCGTAGTGGCTGATTGTTGCTGAATAAAAGATGTGAAGTTTCACGGAGATAGCTACAATGTATTTGATGATGTCTTATATTTCACACCAAAACCAGTCCCACCTAACATAATTTTGTCTGTTGCTATTTTTATGTTATTTCATTATATAGAATTGGGTATCCCTGCAGGGCTATAAAAAACGCTGGCAAGCCTGTTATGTCATAATATCATTCAGGCTCTCTTGTGTGCTCTACTCCTGTTTATTTCTAAATGTGGCTAATGTCCTTGTCCAACTACTGGAATTGAAATGACCTCAGTGTCTATATCAATGTAAAACTTTTTCAAAACAAAACAAACCTAACATCCTCCACCCTTCCATGTGTCACCAGAGATATCAACCAGCACAACTTCCAATGGAAAGCTTTCCGCCTGCTGGCTCGTGCGTCTCCCCACTTCTTTGTGCACACCAACACGCCGGGGCTGCAGCTCACCGTCTACCTCAAGGACATTGTGGATAAAATGGCCAAGGAGATACACCCTGTGAGTTCTCTGCCTCGAACATTATTGTCAGGTTTCTTAGGATTGAGAATTAAGAATTAAGAAAGAATACGGGTACTCATTATAGTTTACCTTACCTGATTTTCATAGTCCGGTTTTCAAGATGTGATGCTAAGTCCATTTTTGGTTTATTGTTTAGCATAGTTGAACTCCCATTTCAGCACCACGTAGGTCAAGTTGGAGGCATACGGTACACCTTGTTTTGTTAAGCTTTTGGTAGCATTATCTACATATTTGATGTAAAACAGATTTCATAAGTATTGCATCACATAGAAGTACTAGTACATGTTGTTGTTGTTTATCCAGTAACCTTTGAACACTGGCGCTGTGGTGTAATGGTTAGGCTCTTTGCCTGTTATGCAGAAGACCTGAGTTCGATCCCGTGTTTGGACGAGACCAAGGTTCTTTTCTGCTGGGATTTTTGCAGGGTTGAAGTAGCTTGTCTCTTAAATGACCTACAGTGTTGCAGGGGATGTAAAACTGGTAACCAAACCACACCTAACTTTGAGCATGTGCCCTTCAGCCCAATGCCATGTTATAGAGGATGGAGGCCTTCATAAGTTGTTCTTTGCTGCAGTATGAGGTTATGTCTAAGGTAGGGATGGGAGAAGTACTGGTACATTTAAAGAAAATGATGATTCAGTGTATTGATTTTTTCAAAGATTGCTGTTTAATGTAAGTCTTTTTTTGTTTTGTGTGACCCCAATACTAGAGTTAGTACAAGCGTACTGACAACTTTGCAAAGGTGACAGTGTCACACTAACGTCACTCTTTAACTTTAAAGTTTGAATTGAGGTTTGTTCTTTTTTATTTTGTGGAATTTTGTTACGTTTTTCATACTGTCTGAACTATCTTTTTTCACTAATGTTATTTGTTATTTTTTTCTTTCAGAACTGGGGTGAGACAAAGAGTGAGGTCGCTGTGGCAGATGATGACGACAATATCAAAGAGAACAATGGCGTGGACAACGATGAAGATGATCTGGGAAATGGAGAGGATCAAGGTGATTAAGGATCAAGGACTTCAAGCTTCATGAAGTTTAAAGTACTTGTAGCCTGGGTTCACATTGTTTTTTTTTTTTTTTATTGTTTTTTTAAATTTAACACCTTATGCAACACTGGTAAGGTAATTTCCGAATTTTATGTCCATCTCCATAAGGATGGGGGCAGCAGGCGTGAAAACTCGGAAAAAATCTTGTGGACCGTCCTGCCTGGATTCGTTCCCGGGACCTTCTTATCTGTAGGCGGACGCACGACCGCTCGGCCAACGACTCCCCCGTGTCCACATTGGCCTTCATACAGAGCTTAAAATGTTCATACTGCACACCTATATGTACCCCCTTATGTTCAAATTGAGCAGAAAGTAAAATGACGGCCCTTACTTTATTCAATAGGATTACACACAGTACTATTTCAAAAGATAGTTGACAAACAAGAAAGTAGGGTCACGATGTAATGTTTAGCTGAACTGTAATTCATGTGTGTTGCTTGGTATTGAACAAAAGATGATGTATAGTTGAGACTGGTCGCAGATTGTCTCTATCAGGCTTTCCTACTCAAGATGAAAAATAGCAGAGTTTTGTCTTGTTGAGAAGTTCTTGAAAAGAAACCATTATGTCTGCTTATGTCCACCCTCCAGATGAAGCAAGTCCCTCAGGGCAGCTGAGCAAAGACCTCATCCAGACAGTGGCGGAGCAGGTGGGCAGCAAGTGGCAGGAACTGGGGGAGAAGCTCGGTGTGCCCGCTGATGACCTGGCTTACTTCAAGGAATCTTTCCCTCAGGGAGTTGAGGCGTCAGTGTCCATGATGACTCTCTGGCAGGTGTGTGTGTGTCATTGTCCTCATTATAAAGCAGTGCCTATGTTCTTTTTCTATTTTTCAAGCATTGTTATCTAAAATTGTAATGCAAATGTCTATTATTCAGTGATGGTCAAAAACAGCCAGACCTCGTTATGAGAGTTGTGTTTTTGTAGCAGTTGGTAAACATCTCCTTGGACTGCAACATTCTTGAGACAACTATTTTATATTTGATTAATCTTTAAGTAAATACTCTGCATCCTTGTCCTTACCTTGACCTCCAACAATTTAAAGGTCTCTATACTTACAATTTTGCCTGATGTGGCTTTTTGTGACCATAAAGTGCCCGTGAACGCAGCACACAAATAGCAACACTCCGGGAAACTTAAGCCTGCTTAAGAAAAAACAACAACAAGGAGATGCTAAAACGGCTAAGGCTGGCGCCTCTATAAATAACTTACTCTGCACTACTACTCCTACTGATTTTAGGGGCCAATATTAGTGACTGGTGCTTTGTGTCAACGATAGGCAAGAAACTCCTCCCTTTTTCTATCCTCAGCTGAAAGTGCATAGAGACACAAGGTAGACTGAATTAATCGCAGAAGTCCATGCCAATATCTAGCTGTTATGAAGAAGTCGAAGCAGTTAAAAAAGCTGGCTCCTTTTGTCAATGAACTACGTCAACTAACCAACAATGCTTTTGTTTCTTTCAGGAAGAGGACCCTGATCGAGATTCTGCCTCGGTGCTGTCAGAGTCTTTACGAGAACTTGGATTGAATGGAATTGCTGACTCCTTGTTTCCAAGTTGAAACTGACAGTTGAAGAGCAATAGCAACTGCCTTATGTATCATTTTTCTTGTTCAGCCATACTCAAAGTTACTCATTGTCATTCTATGGATCAATGGAATAATTACTGTAAGAGTAAGAGGAGCCGTCACCCTTTATGTCAACAAATTGAAGATGCTTCAAGTGAAATGGAAAGTTTCACCTGTAGCTTGTTTGCTTGGATGACTGGAAATGATTCACACTTCAGTGCATTGTTGCAAATATTCATGTGAATGTGAAATGTTTGAAATTCACAATAAAAGACTTATGTCTGTACTCCAGGTTTTCATTTACTTTGTTGTCTCTTAAACTATGTAGAGACCATGCCTTCTCATACATTTTTAAAGTGATTCCAGTTGGCCCATTGGTTTGGTTACCAGTTTTATGTCCACTGCAACATTGTAGGTAATTTTTAGAGACAGTCTACTTTGAACCTGCCTGTCTGGGCTAACCTGGGCTGAGAGTAAAATCCTCGCAGAAAAAATGCAGATCGTCCTCGACCAGGATCGAACTCAGGTCTCCCGCATGAAATGTGAAAAACCAAACCATTACACCACAGCGCTGGTGGTGGGCCCATTGTAATGTAATTTAATACATTTTTTGTATCTTTCTTTGTTTTGGTTTTATGCGCCTAGCAACACTATAAGGTCATTTAGAGGTGGACTACTTCAACCCTGTCCGTAGCCGTAAGGGCCAGACTGGGCTGAGAGGGACACAATATCCCAGCAGAAAGACTGAAAGACAAGGGACGGCCCGAAAAATGCCCCACTGACTTGCGTAGGGCCCATGATTTAAATTTAAAACACAATGTATGCCAGCGTCTGTGGTTAATAGTTAGGCTCATTGTCTGTCTGGTAGAAGATGGGACTTCGATACCTATATTGGATGAGCATCACTGTCTCTTTCACCAGCACAAACACTAAACACGCCCAAGATCCTTACTGGGATGCACAAACTAAGTTAACACTTATGACTTGACTAAATGCTCCACTCGACTGGAGTGCACACACAATACGTGAGTAATTTTCAGAGTGGGGCAGTTATTTTTTTTGGTTTGGTTACCAGTTTTACATCCTCTGCAACACTGTAATGTCATTTATGAGACAGGCTATTTCCACCCTGCAGCGAGAGAAAATCCCAGCTGAAAACCCCCCAGATCGTTCGCACTTGGGATTGAACTCAGGGTCTTCCACTGGAGCATTTAGTAGCATTTAAGTGTGGACTTGAAACGTGTATTCCAATCTTAGCCGACAGCAGCAAAGGAGTTAATTTATAGTTTAGTAAAAAATTCGAGGTGCAACTTTGGCGTGACTTTCTCAAATCACAGAATAGATTCTCACCAAACTTGGAGCAAAGGGTTCTTGTATCTACACATGTTACAACCTCTCTTGAATACTTTCGAAAACTATTTTGCAGCATCTCTGTTAGAGAGGCACTTTTGTCTTTGACTCCTTTCAATTTGTCTATACAGGATTATAGTTTTTGGGATGGATTTAATGCTTTGTGTAAGAAAAAGTCTTCAAATATGGTCAACTGAAAACAAAATGGCCCAGTATGGAGAACCATAAACTTAACATTAGCAGGAGATCTACAGTTGAATTTATAAGCTCTTTATCTCCGTCAAATAAGAGAAGTGAGCTTCAATTTGTCATTCATCGTAGAGCTCAAAATAATTCAGGGTTCCGCTGCTATGTTTTTATATTTCTAAAGAAATTTATTTTACAAATATTTTAATAAGCAGTATACTATTTTGAAAAATATTATCCTGTTGAGACGAATTGAATGGAACCTCTGTTCTATGTCAAGTTTGGAAAAAATCCTAACATTCGTTTCCAAGAAAAACAACCAAAACCTGTCAAATAAATTTTTGACCGACTAAAGGAAAAGAAAGCTACTTCAAAATGTTTCAAAATTTTTTGCAGCTTGCAGTATAAAGGACAAGATTTTTATTTCATTATTATAAATTCATCTTAAAACATGGTGAAGTATACAACAATCTAAAAATAATGGTTATCGTATTTCTATGACTTAAGTTCTCTCCAGAGCCCACAGGGTGAAACATATTAGGTAAGATTGTAAATGGTGGTTATTCAACATTTACAAGTAACATGGATAAAGAAAAAAAAATGTTTACTTTCAATTTCATGTTCAAAAGAAAGTGACAAACATCAGATCCATATTCTTTCTCCTTTTTCCACTCAATATAGAGTCGGGTAAAGGGTAAAGAAATCCAAGATTTTTCCCTCTAGGACAAGTATAAAATCAGACAGACAAAAGTCCATAAAAAGGTGAAAAAAGAATTGATTGTTTGTTTTCAAATTATGTTTTAAACAATTTTCTTAACTGCTTGGGATATCAATTTCTTTAAATAGTAGAACACTGAAGAACAATAAGAACGAAATTGATAATACTCTTAAAATCATTATCAAATAACCTTATGATTACCAGTACCTTTCGGTTCGTTTAAGACAAACATTCTCTTATAATTTGAAAATCAAGAAGGTTTATCTTACTATATAGTCAATCATTTCAGTATTACACGCCCTAACATCACTCCAAATTATGTGACTCTATCTCTTATTGTCACAAAAACTAAATAATTTTGCAGTGCAGTGTATGTGAATGTATTATCTACTTCTTGAAGACATATGTTACACATGATTTAATCCAAAGACTAAGGCCAAGCAATTATGGCAATACTAAGTGCTAAATGCTCCTCTGTGAATGCTATGAAAGAAATATTCTCAAATGAAAAGCGTTGACTGCAACTGCAATGTCATTTCAAGCCTGTGATGAGGAATAACATAACTAACCTACTTTTAAAAAATCCTGACCACCTTTTCGCATCAAACAAACATAACAGAAGCATATATATATATAGGGACTGAATTTAACAGGGCTGGGCATTTTTTCATCAGTTTTTCAGGACACTGGGAACCAAAATAACATCTTGAAAACTTTTATACTGTATATATACATAGAGTTCAATGTTACAAACACATTTTCTAATGTGTGCATGAGCTTAAATGCACAAATGCCTGTCATGTAAAGTCAAGGACTTTTGGCTACAAACTATGCCCATCCCTGATCTAAAAAATGATATATAAGAAACCAAGCACAAGAAATGAAAAAAACCAGCCAGAGAAACATAATTCTATCTCTAGTTCTTACTACGACAGAATGACAAGATTCTTGTGCCATTTATATTATGAAATATCCTTTCAGAACAGTGTGCTTTGAACATCAAGTTTTTTAAATATTGTTCTTGAAACAATATAGCCTACATAATAATGACTGCATTTAAATAGCGCATATCCCCGCTTGAAAGCAGGCTATATGCGCTTTACAATCAATTAAAGAGTCCCTGAAATTTTTCCTCTTTCTTCAGGCCAAAAGGCTCAAACTCATATGGCTACTGGATCTCAACAGCAAATGTAGCTCTCTCTTGGACCCAAATTGTTCACAAGATATACTTGAAAACGCACCTCAGTTCTTGAAACTCAAGTACATACCTAGAAACACTGATCAATGTTTGGTCCTTGACTAAGTTTACACGACTCCTAAATAGTGTAGCACAGTATAGTGTAGTATAATGCATTGTTGTTTGTAAGATCAAAATTCCAATTGGGCTAATGATGAAAGTTATAAATAGCGAACAAATGCAAATGAGTATAACATAGAAAAATCATGAGAAACAAATACGCTATGCATGTTGAGATGTAACAAAATTTGTGGCTTACTGGCATTCTTTTGAAAATTTTTTAAAACAAAATCACTGTTGCTTGTCTAAGCAGTCACCCTTCTGTGTCCTGATCTCAATGGAGACGCCTTTCATGGTTGGTAACTATACACTTTAGTAGCCAAAAGGTTTTGTCATATCTCAACACAAATGAAGTTATGACATTTTTATGCTTCAAATGAAGAAGAATGGTTTTCAACATATTTGGCATAACAAAACATGACAAATTATATTTTAACAAAATGGGTAGTTGTGTTTATAACTTTATAACTTTGAATGGCTTTACCTATACAAGAGCAACATGTTGATACAGCATTTCATCGTACAATGAAAATCAGAATAGTTTGCTATAGCTGGGTAAAGTTAAACATCATGGAATAGAGATCATAGCAAAACGGGAAATAGTTTATAAAAAAGAGACAATGCCTTGAAAATGTCAACGCATAAGACAAATTGAATGGTAACTGACAGAATAGAGACATGTCATAATAAAAACAAAATGTTCCTCCATAGACCAGACTAAAGGTTAACTTTTGTTAAAACCTCTGCAGCTGTTCTAAAATCATCAAGAATGTTAGCACTTTTCTTGGTTACAGTATATTGATGTGTACATGAAAGACATTTGCAATGACAAAGCAATCGGCCAGTGTCACACTTAAGCATCTGTACAAAGCATGCATTATCATCATATGGTGGAACATGACTATAGCAGCACTTGCTACAGCCGGACCATCCCTACAGTGGGACCTTATCAGAATCCCCCCTCCCCCCTTTCTTTTCCTATATATTATAAACTCAGATACCCGTGCTTGGATTTCGCGGGCAAGGAAAGGCCTGACCTTGGATACAGCGGGAGGCAAAATAAAAAATCAAACTACTGTGCGCAGGGGCCAGCAGGGGGCAGCATCAAGAGCACTAAATATTGTTACTATTGATGTCATATTTCTATTTCTGACTCCCGCGTTTTGCTTATGTTGTCGTTAGCAACTGAAAAAACGGCGTCATCCTTTGAACAGGAGATAATCATGTGGATTTTTAGTAATTTTTCAGCAATTCAGTGGGAACTTGCCGACAGCAGGATTTTTCTTCTGGAACTGAAAGTCCCACTATAGCCATGTTTTGCTGTACCCCTAAACATACAGTGGAATTCAGATATAATGAGCATGATATAGCGAGACCTCGGTTGTAACAAAAGAAAATGAAAATCTCCGTCTTCTTTGTCTTCATTAAAACCCCTCCCATTTGACAAAACCTCGGATATAACAAAGCCACAAGGCTGGTCCCGAAAATCTCTGTATATCCGAGTTTCACAGTGATTTGACCACATGGAAGATCACAATAGACGAAGAGAAAACAATAAATCAGTAAAAAGAGTCAAAAGCCACACTTAACTTCAATTTCCCATCATGCTCTTTTCTTACCAAAAGTTTGATCATACAAATTGTGAGGTGAATGGTTTCTTTTCTTCAGGTTTTTCAAAAAGTTCTCATTTCAACAAAAGATCACAGCCATGCTCTTTAATATGAAGGTCCAATGGGCTCTTGAGGAACTGATGGGTGTGGAAAATTATTTCATTCTGTAAAGCTTCTAATCAGCTTCTCCTGTACCTCTCTTCATTTCTAAAAAGAGTCACACTTCACGGTAGCGTATAGCTACTTTACTTTATGGTCTTTTGTGCAAAAGATTATGAAACTAAGAGCAAATGAACAGAAGCTATATTTATTAAGAAAAATCATAGTGACTTGCGACACACATCATCCAGTATTGCTTATTTTTATGGTAATGTAATAAGCACCGTATATAAATCAAGGGAATTTGATTTTCTCAACAGTTACGGACAGGTGGATTATCAAGTTCCATGTAGAGAGCGCAAATACAGGCTAAACTACCAAAGAAGCTAGTGCCTCTGTAAATAAATAACTCTAAACCAGTTAACTAGCAGAAAGCGCAAAAGCTCCCCTTGAGACAGTGTAGATTATTTGGTTTGGTTACCAGTTTTACATCCCCTGCAACACTGAAAGGTCATTTAAGACACGGGCCACCTTGACCCTGCCTGTCAGGGCCACCCGGACTGAGGGGGAAAATATCCCCAGAGAAAAAACCCCAGATCGTTCGCGATCGGGAATCGTACCATGGTCTTCCCCATGCAAGGCGAAGAGCCTAACCACTACACCACAGTGCCAGTGTGTAGATTATGATCAACCTTTTTACAATCAAGTTCAAATAAGAAAGGAATGACTGACCAAGCTGAGAATTGGTTTTTTTTTGTTTTTGTTTCACACCCCTTGTAACACTGTAAGGTCATTTCAGAGGCGGGCTACTTCACCTGAGCTGAGAGGGACTCAACATTCCAGTAGAGACATGAAGATATTCATCCAGCGCAAAGATCGAACTCCCGTCTTCTGCAAGACAGGTGAAGAGACTGACCATTACACCACAGACAGTGCTTCAAGCAGAGGAATGTATGACATGAGTAGAACAGGGGAAAACACTTCACTTCTCTATACCAGCGCATTTATCACCTCAATTGTCCAAGACCGACAAAACACTAACTCTCATAAAAAATAAATATTCTTGGGACAAATATGGTTGACAGAGGACAGGCATTATACAATAAATGCTGAAAATGGAGGTAATATACATGTAGCCTACAATGTACATGTACATGAATATTATGATCAATTCATAAGAAGAGCCTGTACACCATTAGCGTTAGCTTTCATTTATCACCTTTTGGTTTGGTTTGGTTACCACCAGTTTTACATCTCTTGCAACACTGTAAGGTCATTCAAGAGACAGGATACTTCCAGGCTAAGAGGGAAAAACCCCAGCAAAAAAAACAACACACAGATTGTCCACAATCGGGACCAAACTCGGATCTTCCGCATGACAGGGGAAGAGCATAGCCATTACACCACAGCGTTGGTCTTTATCACCTTGACCCTCAGATCTGGACACTAAGCACGTGAACAAAGTAAACATCACACCATCATACACAGCGATGAGGCGAGGTGTGAGAGCACACAGTTTTCACTGAAACATTTCATGGATGGTTCATATGGGAAATACAATATATGAATGCAATCAACACTTGCATGAGATTTGGAACATGAGATAGATTAAACATGTTAAGAGATTTTGTTCGAAACTTGGCAACATTAAAAGGAGAAATGAAAGGTAACATCTTGGTGCATGCTATTCCACTTGTGATCATTTATAAAAAATAAGAAACAAAAAGAGAATTGTTCCTTAAAACTATTGCTGCTCTGTCTTTTTTTCCTTTAAGTTATAAAAAAATAATCTCTACTTGAAATTGCTCGATTTGATATGCTTCAGTTTAAGTCTTGGGTTGGAAGGAAAGTTACAATTGGGAGAACAAAACTGCCGCTAATAAACACGATCAAGCAAAAGTAACACATCATGTCTGCGCTGTAGTTATAATTCCTTGTATTAACCAAAGTTCAGAAACCTAGTTTGACAATAGCCTTGTCTATGATCCATTTGAATTCTTAACACCTATGACCAATGAAAGCCATAATTTTCCTTCATTTCTCTAACAGCTGATGTAAGTTTTCAGTATCACCTTGCTTTGCTGTGCTAGTATAACTAAAGACTAATGAAGTGGATCACACACGGATAGCCAACTGCAGCGGTGATGTGTGCTTTATCTAAAAGAAACTTGTCGATGACTGACCACGTAGTTTACTCTAACCTATGAGGGAGCCTGTTGTGTATTAAAATAATTAAAAGTTGTGGTCCCTCCAAAGATCGAAATGAATATAATTCATACCCAGAATTAGTTTTCTACTTCTGAATGCAACATTGAATGTTAAAGCTGTAGGTAATACTGTGTCACAGAGAGATGAGCAGCGATGCAACCAGAGGCACTCAGAGACAGAGAGAGAGTATTTTTCTTATTCATACTTTATACAGGGAACATAATATGCAGGCAGACATTGTGCTTGTGACTCAAGGAGGTTTCACAACAAATAGCAAGGTGTGACTAAAACCGTGGCCCCTTTACCTATGTTGCTTGATTCAGGTGAGTTGTTGTGTTGCCAGACTGGAATTTTCTTTTTTATAAAGAATGTCGGTGGGATTTGTTTCACAACATAATAATATAGCAAGGTGTGACTAAAATGGTGGCCTTGTTCCCTATGTTGCTTGATTCAAGTGTGTCGTTGTGTTGACAAACAGTGTTTTTTTGGTTGTTTTTTTAGAGAGAATGTCAGTGGGGTTTCTTCTTGACTATCGTGGCTTGACGAAGACTGGGGTCCAGAAAAAAATTTGCCATATGATATTACAACATACTTTTTTTGCTTATTTCCTATTAAATTATGATTGCCTGTATGCATTGGTTAAGTGTGGTGTGTTCCGACACACTGTGACTGATACGCATGATACAACATACTCAATGTGGCTCCGTTTTATTGTGAAAGTACTGGACAGTGACCTACTTAGTGCATACAGAAATTCTCTCTTGACTTTAAAGAATATATATTAATGCAGTTGTTCATCTGATGGGTTAGGGTGTCTCCATTACCATATATTTGCATAAAAATAAATCTGTTTATGGGTACAAAATGAAAGACCGTGAAATATGGTTCTCAGAAATAAAAGAAAGCCTGTTGACAGAAAAGATGGCAAGGAAGAAGAGAGAAGACATAAAGAAAAGTATCATACTGAGTGCAGGAGAGGAAGAATTCAGATATGAATCAACATATTATGTCTTAAATCTATTAAGAATAAGTTATCATATATGACCCTAGTAAATTTGTAAAAAATGTGCATGGATTTGTCTGCTATAAACTAAGGTGGGGATTGGCAGGCTGGGATCAGGAATTGCTGACTGGCGGCTGTTGGTAGAGTTTACTGTAGCGCTGACTGTAGTTTGTGTGCGCATTCCAGTTGACTGGTGGACGCAGATCTCGGCCAGCCAGATACCTGCAGGGAACAAGTTTAGAAAAAAAAACTCTCAAAAGAAAATATAATGTAGGTAAGAAATTATATACTTTGGAGATATTCCGGAAAAAACGCAAGTTTCTTCTGTTGGGTTGTAGGAGCAAACAAAGAACTTTGTGATAATTTCTCAGCGAAATGACTCTTAGCTATAATTATAATTCATCAAAGTTGGCACAACTGAACTTTCAGGGTCTTTTTAAAAAAATGTTTATGTAATGAAGCTTTTCATTTTCACACAAAGAGTTTGAACATTTAAAAACATTCTGAAAACAGATTGACAAGACCATCAAGTGAAAAAAAGAAAATATTGTTAAAAATCCCTCCAAAAGAACGAATTGTTCAAAACTGATACAAAAGAAAGAACTGTTAAACCTGCTATACAACTGACCCGTTTTGTGGCTGTGGTTGAGAGGCGTTTTCAGGGAGAGCCTCGGGAACGGACTGGTTGCCTGGGTTTTTGGCCTCGTCGGCAAACTTGTAGACAATTAGCAAGCAGTCTTTACACAGCTGCATGATGCGTCTGCAGCAGTCCAGCTCCACCTCAGAGATATTCTCGCTGCTCTTGCTGAAGATTGACTCCCAAGAGTTGCTGCTAACCAGGGGAAAGGACAGACATGGCAGGAAAGTTTTGAGAATGATTCAAGAAATAATGGGCACAGAAGAAAACCCAACAATACCAGTCTGATCAACTACACAGTCCACACAAATGAGTTTGGACAAATTAAGAAAAATTATGAAAAAAAATTTTCAACTCTAATAATTGCATTGTACTTTGCATCCGTGCTCTTAAATTAGTTTCCAAATCATGAAATCACGTAAGATTAACAGTTCTAAAACTCAAAACAACAAAATCCTAACTAACTTCAGCCATCGTAATTCCAGAGATCAAGTGTATGAGAAAAATTTGGAACATGATATAATCTTAGTAATAATAAACTGCAAAGCACACATAGACAACTTTTGAAAAGAGATACGTCCTACACAAAGATTTTATTACTAAGTTTTCCCACTTTCTGTGCTCAATGATATAAGTGATAACGGATTGCATGTACAAAGCTCATATCCCTGCTCAAAAGCAAGCTCTCTGCACTTAAAAAATTTATAAGTACCCTGGCAGGCCAAATCGTTCAGAAACCTTCTCCACTTCCTGGCAAGCATACAGTGCGAGCTGTTATTCTACGAGCCCTCAAACACGAACATACGGACAAGAGTCAGCTTACCTGGCTGTGGAGAAGCAGTTCCACAGACCTTGCCCATGGCTCCACAGCAACCGGTTAAACACACGACTGAAGATGCGGTTGAGCCGCAGGTTGTCTGTGTCGGACGTTCGCCAGATGCGCTGGAGCATGGCGCGCACATTTGACCGAACGATGTCGATGACCTGTTGCAAACAGGAGGAAAAATAGTTTACCTTCATGCTTTGTAGTGAGCTATTGTAATGTTGCTCGCACCTTATTGTCAAAATTTGAAAATTCTGTAAAGTGTGGGGGAATAATTGAAGACAGTGTAGACTTGACAGGGAGACAGTGCCATCTGTTAAATGAGGACAAATAATCACAGCATAGCTGGTTTTCTCACTCACCTTCCTGCGTTTGATGGAGTCTAGCTTAACAAGCCAGTACGAAGCTATCCTTGGCTTATGGAACTTCCAGTTCTCGACCAACTGAAACACAACAGTAAATACAAATGTCAATCCTGTACAATTTACAATCACTACATAAGTGTACCTTAACCATGAAAACAGATTAATGATATTAATTATAAGCACTTGACAAAGCCTATCTTTTTCATAATTCTGTTATCATATATTATATTCAGTTTCTGCAAAAGAGTGAATCCATGGCAATCAAAGATAACAAATGTGACCACAGTAAAACTAGAGAAAATTTCCTATGATCACCATTTCTCCATCTCAAGGATGAGCAACCCAAAAACCTCAAGCAACATTGCAGTCTCATTAAGGCCCTCAGAATACAGACATTGCAGTACAAGACACCACTGGAGAGGAAACGTTATGGCAGCCTTAAAGACCTGGAATGCACATCACGGTTCTAGCGCTCTACCGGATTCACTATCAAACAAATCTGTCATTGAAAACAAATCAGATGAAAAATGAAAGACTTCAGAAAAATTTCATCCGATAGCTCTCAGATCTGAAAAACAATAAATCTATGTGGTTTCTTCCTATCCTATCACGTCACATACAATAAATCTATGTGGTTTCTTCCTATCCTATC
>JAUKPP010303090.1:1167-19247 GCA_032273245.1 Phyllaplysia taylori
CCCCCCCCCCCCCCCCCCCCCCCCCCCAGAGTCGGTGTGTATAGGTTTTTAAAATATATGGTTCCCTTCAAACCGCGGGCATTGTCCTCAATTTGGGATTGTCCTTTTCTTTTCCTGAAGTGTATCAGTGTTATGTAGGTCTTTCCAAATGCTCTGAGAACTGATAGAAATTAGTAAGACAACACATGGCGTTAGAATAATGATCTGGAAAATGAAAAGGATGGGATCACTTTACTCCTGGTAGCCAAACAAACACGCGTGCTTATTTAGTCGCAGTCTGACACTATAAGCAAAACCAGTGGAAGTAAAATAAAATGTATATAAAATAATTAATAATTAGTTTGTATAGTGCCTAAAAATCCACTAAAAGTGCTCGATGATGCTCATACAGATATACATTGTATTTTTAATATACATATAGTCCCCTTAAGTAGGATAAAATAGTGATAAAAATTTAAACGTATTAAGAAAAGGACAAGTGAAATACTGATATACCAATAAAAGCACAACCGAAAACCTTGCCGAGAGTAGATAGGCTTCTTCCAAGAATAGGCTTGCGATCCTCCTTACTTTACATACAGGTATTAAGAACTCATTACTGCAAGGACTAAGCTGTCTCATATCGACCATGTGTTTCAGTATTATGAAAGTAAAATTTGAGTCAACCCACACAAGATGAATACGGCACTACAGATTTGGAAGGAATATTGTAGGCGCTGTTATATTGCGTTTATTATAGTCGTCCTTTCCACAAAAAAGTATATATATAGTCGTCCTGTTATATATATTATATCAGATAATCTTTAGCCTAAATATCAAAGAGTAATGCACCTTGCCACAAAGAACATCAACTCTCCTCTCCAAAGACCTCCAAAAACGACGTTCGTGCCGACGTCTTGTTTCGTTAAATGAGGTAATTACAACTGACAAGCTCTCAGTTTTTGTATCGACCGGGGTCTATTTATGGCGGGTCGAACTTGTCATGAATTTCTCTTTTTGTGTTTAGACGAATAAAGACGTGCTATATTTGATTCCTCACGTTTCGAAAATGAAATAAACCCGCTAGTATCTCGAGGTACAGACAGCCTTTATAATCTTTTGCTTATTTACTTCATAATTCTATTGATAAAAAAACCTGCAAGTTAAGCCCCTTTATCACTACCAAGCTTTTGGTGCAACAGTAAAGCCAAGACAAGCCGTCAACTCATCGAGACAAAATTTAGTACCGGTACTAGAATGGAACATTGACTTCTGGATCTGAACGCAATGGGCGCGCTTCGTTCCTCCGATCATTTGTGTTCCAATAAATTTCTCGTTAATTAACAATTAATAGCCTTGGCCCGTTGGCTTTTTTGTCTTTCTCGCCATGGAAAATCTGCACCGGGAAGTTTCTGAAAAGATTCGCCTGAAAAGTTCGTGTTTTCTTAGGGTGCAGTTTTCTGGGCTGTAAAAATTATGAATCGTAAAATCTGAAAGGGGGTACTTTAAACCGCGTTTTTAACAAGGTATATTATTGTACCGTACGCCCAGCGATCTTTTCTATACGGCCTTTAGGTGCTTGGATTTTCTCCATTTTGTCTTCAGCGTACGAAAAGGAAAGGGGTTAAACATGCTATAAAAGCGCAATTGGAATTGCGTTATGAATCAAAGGCGTTTCTGCTCCGGAACATAACTTGAAAAAAGGAGTATTCTTATAAATAGAAATAAAGTTTAAGAAAATATCATAAATACCGGTAGGCGATAAAAGAGTCTAAGAAAAAAAGAACGCCCATTGACCCCTTTTTTTTTCTCTCATAAAACTTTTGGAGTCGAACAGTACAAACCCCAAATCCTTGAGTCTATGAACGGGCCACACAACAGTGGCGTCAAAATGTCTCCGCCAAATTGTAGCCGTTCCAGAAGTCACCCACACAGGCGTTGCTCGCGCCATTCTGAGGCATTACTGACAACTCAAAAAGAATAAATTGATCAAATATGCTTTTGGAAGTCACTGGACCCGTAGCGTTAAGCGATATAAAATTCATCCCGTGCTTCTCGGTAGAATTGGTTCCTTTTGTGAAGAAAGGGAATGACAGATTAAAGTTCGTGTTGTTTGAATGAGTGAGCACTTCTGGCTTGTGTGTGTGTGAGAGAGAGAGAGAGAGAGAGAGAGAGAGGGAGAGAGAGAGAGAGAGAGAGAGAGAGACGCATAGGAAAATACATGTACCTACGAGTAGATAGGACTTAAACACCATATTAAATCTGTTTTAACCTAAAATAATAACAGATGAAAATGCGCTCGGTGATCTTAGTACATGTACGTATAGCTTAACATAGTACCAGCACAAATAATATAGCCATTGTTTTTTTTTATTTATGTGATAAAACTGAATTCTTTTTCTTTTTTTTTCTGTGAGTGCTGTCTGATAGTGTTGAGATTTTTGTTTGTTTTACCGTATTTGTGAAAGTGTTTTTTGTGAATGCGTTTGTGTTTGGGGTGGCGACAGCCGTCTCAGTTCCGATACTACTTTTCTTCCTCTATCCTTCTTTACCTCCTCCACTATCTGTCTCACTAGCGTTTCTGTACCAACCTGACTATATATTTTCTGTTTTCTCACACCTCTTTTTTTTTTTTATCACTATCTCTATATTTGCCTCTCTATTTCTTCCTTTTTCCCCTTTTTTTTATATTCCTTTCTCTTTCTATCTATCTACATGTGGTTCAACCTTTCTATTTGCATCTTCTTGTCTTTCTGGCTCTATCCATCTTCTTTTCTGTCCTCTTCAGACTCTTAAAAAATTTTTCTTCAATCTTTCACTTCTGTGAGACTTGTCGCTTATACCCCATTGTGTTAAGTCTCTGTGTTTTGTCATTTGTATTCGTCTATGTGTTGTTTGTGTACGTGGTACAATGTCTTCCAAGCATTGGATTGGTTATCAAGGATTCTGCCATTTGGCTTATCCGTTGATTTGTCATTTTTCGGCTTGAGTTGTTCGTGGTTATTGCAGTTTTTCAAGCCACAATTATTTGATTTTTGTGGTAGTTTTTTTTCTCTTCATGAGAAGGTCTTCATGGTTCAGTTGGATTTTTCGATCGGTTTTGGAAAATGTCTGTGGTTAGTTTTTGGTCCTATAGTCAGTTGTCATCTATGAAAGCATTGGTTTGTTCTGAACTTGGCTGCGCCAGCATAATTTCTCGGAGAATAATTGGACTTATGGATTTTAGTTTTGAGGTGTTCCTTTGCCAAAGAAAGAGTTCGAAATGAACGAAGCAGAGAGAAAAAGATGAAAAGAAAGTGACCGAAGAGTCGCTGAAAAGAAAATATAATGAGAGAGGAGAGAGAAAGAAGAAAAGTACACTTTAAGAAATGACATGATTGAAACTTGCCATCTTCCACACTGAACGGTCGGCTGGGATTGGTTTTATGTGATCCCACCGATTGTCCCAGATCGGATCGATGGTGTTCTTGCTGCAAACTGATATGATTAAGTGCGAGTGAGCACCGTGCTTAATCGAAACAAGGAAGGAAAATATGAGAAGAAAAAGAGGAGAAAACAAAAAGGAGAGGAAAAACATGATATTGGTTGGATTCGTTGTTCTGTCATTTCTTGGTCTTTGATAAAAATTAGTTGTTGTCCTATTGAGTTCTATTGGTCAATTCTCGGAAAGAGTTCGTCAGTCGTTGGTGCATTAAAATTTGCACTTTTAGTCTTAATTCTTATCTTCATTCCCACCTTTCCCCTACAATCTCCCCCTCCCCACCCCCACCCCACCCATCCCTTTTTCATCATCGCCTTTATCTTCTGCATCATTCCCATACTCACCAGCCCTACTTTTTCTCTATATACAAACTGCCAGACAGCCATGGGTTTGAACAGAATTACCTCAATGAATGTTATTTTATTTCTTATTTTGCTTGAAGATGTATAGTTATTCGTATAGCCATCACTATGATATGTTTATATATAGACCTGTTTTGTTCTTGAAACTGGCGTTGTTTTTTCAATATTGTTTCTTGCACTTTGTTGTTGTTCCTTCCCTACATTTCGTGTCTCTGCGACATTTTATCACTTACACTTCATTCCTACAGATAGCCCACTGCATAATGTTAATGATTTGACTTCTTTTATGACAATAAATATACATATACTCGTGCAGTCAAACCTGTCTAAGACGGCGACCCAATGTTGAGAAAAAAATATATAATATAGAGAAAACGTATTTGAGAATAAATGAAGAGTGGTCGTATGTGCCGTTGGCCGTCTTATACAGATGGTCGCTTAAGAAGGTTCAACTGTACTCGTTTAAAACTGTGTGCACATATCTTGACTATATTACATACCCACTCTTTACGTAAGGAAAGAAAGGATGCATAGTTTATATAAATCCTAATTTGAAATTGATATTCTAGCTACCAGTCCATCAAGCACCAGTTTTCATATGTTTCTTTATTAAAAATGAGCAATTTTTTTTTCCAATTCAACTGGATCTGACATGTTGTCGTGTTTCTTTGCTGATTCGGTATTCAATTTCAGACTCGACGTAGACAACATTCAAAGATGTATATATTTGGCCTGGAACAAAAGATTGAACAAAAAAATTCATAGTAAAAACGTAAACATTTTTCCTCTTACAACGCTTGTTTGTCTTTTCTTAAAGTTCCATTACGATTGAACTTCTTAAACCTAACCACCGACCTTTATCTTCAAACGTAATTTCCATTTCTCCGCGTCTGCACAGATTTTTTCAAATCTATTTTCTCCGGTTACATTTTAAGTGTTTCTGAATTTCCTTAATTAGATTTTCATAAAGTTCCATCATCTTCAACTCGTTGTTTGTTTCGCAAAGCTGCGAATATCATGAAGAATATAATGGACTTTTCGCCCCAATGCAATAGCACCAGCGAACTGACAGGCTTTATTACGATCAGGACAATAATATACAGTCAAACCTGTCTAAGACGACCACTCAACATCGAGAAAAAAAAGTGGTCGTTTTAGACAGGTGGTCGTCATGGAGAGAGATAATATATAAAGGAAATGTAATTTGGGAGTCGGTGGAAAGTGGTCGTTTGTGCAGGTGATCGTTTTAAACAGGTGGTCGCTTAAGCAGGTTCAACTGTATTTCCCAGAGTCCGCGAACATTTGCTTTCTCTCTCTGTGAACATTTGAGGATTTCTCAAATGGACGAATATTCCAAATGGCAATCGTTGCACTATTTTTCTATTTGCGAAACCAACAGCAAAGTTCCCGATTCCCATCTCCCAATATTTGATTCTAAGATCATTTTAAAAAGATCATTTCACAAATTCTCATCCCAAAGGTGTCTTTTTTTTTCTTTTCGTTTTCCTAAATGCCTCCAATTTTCTGAAACGTAAAAAGTCGAACAGATGAAATAGTCGTCCTGGTGCATTTCCGTTATGTGAAGCTGTCATTGTAGTCTTAGTAACTGGGAATTTCATTATGTTGAAAAGATTAAAAAAAAACAATAACAGAATAAGAGAGACAGAGAGAGGAAAGAGAGAGAGAGATAGATAGAGAGATAGAGAGAGAGAGAGAGAGAGAGAGAGGGAGGGGAGAGGAGGAGATGATAGTGATACGAACAAGAAGAAAACCAAAGGCGGGTTTTCACAGTTTTTATTTTTTCATTTACTTTTTTTTTGTCCACCGGTAATGCTATTCTTTGGATAACATTTGTTTTGCTTCTTTTCACCTCCATGTTAATCGTGTGACATCAAACTCATTCACGTACCTGTACATAAATGTAAGCACAAGCCCGGCTGGCGTCTGTGGTGGAATGGTTCTAGGCTCTCCGCCTATTATACAGAAGACCCGAGTTTAATCCCATTTCGGTACGAGCTCCTGTGTTTATCTGCTCGTATACATGTATATCCATGTGAGCCCGGGCTGGCCCTGAAAGGCAGGGAGGAAGTAGCCCGCCTCTACAATGACGTCCCAGTGTTGCCAGGGAAGCAAAACTGAAAACCAAACTAATCCCAAGCTCCCAGATTCTGATGTGAGCTGATGTTTTTATAGGATGTCTGCGCTGTTATTCTTGCTAGTATACATTGAAATGATATTACAATGATACAATTTGCAGTGTTTTACAACAAGGAAGCATCCGCTGAATTTCCATAGTAAATGTCAGCGAATGCAATGAAGGTCATATCCTTTCAAGATAGTGTAAGTTCTTTTTGTCATAGCTCGGGGTTTTCATATCGCTGATTGTTTAGCAGAGAGGCGAATGCCCTACAACGATCCTTGTACTATTCGCCCTTATGCAAGACAACCAACGATATGATAATACAAGGCGCGTTCGGTATTGGAGATTGCATTTTATTTGTGGCGATATCATTCGATGACATCAGTTATTGTTGTTTCTCCTCAATAATTGAATAATAATAGTTGGCTAATTTTTATCACAGCGCTATGATTTTACCCCTACATTTGACTTTTAATGGTTTTGACTCGGCATGTGTCATTTGATGGATGGAAAAATGGATGAGCGGTTGGAAAAAAGAATGGACGGAAGTGCTGACAGTAAGATGGATGGACTGAATAACTGTGAGAATGGAATGGTGAACAAAAGGTGGGATGAATCAATGAATGAATGGTTTGATGGATGGGGAAAAGGAAAGACGGATGAATGGATCTGAGCAGGAAAGGCAGTTCTATGGATAAGTGGATGGGTGACTAAAATCGATGGAGGGAAAAGAAGGAAAGACGATTGTCTTGGTGAAGACAGGACAGATAGATGGATAGGTTGATGGAGGGGAACAGGTTGGATGGATTTATGCGTGGAAAAAAGGAAAGATAGATAAATGATGGGTGGATGGATGAAACTGCAAATTGTGGGAACTTTCGAAAGGCAAGTCAGATTTACGTATATATCGCTGATTGTTTGACAAAAAGGCGAACGTCCCACTACATTTCTTATACTATTCGCCTTCATGCAAAACAACCCACGATATGTACAGTAAAACCTGTCTAAGACGACGATCCAATGTCAAGAAAGAAGTGGTCGATTTAGACAAGCAGTCCTCTTAAGGTATTATAATATAACCTAAATCCAAATCGGGAGTCAAAAGAAAGTGGTCGTTTGTGCGGGTGGTCTTTTTGTACAGGTGGTCGCTTGAGCAGGTTCAACTGTACTTATACAAGTAGAAAAGCACGGACAAGTAAAATGTCCCATCCGCTTTGAGTTCAGGAAAAGCTTGTGCATGCCATCACGTTATGTCTATTTCCTCAATGAATATCGATTGCTTGACATACAGACATTGCATTGCTTAATAAAATTGACTTCATCATACACTCCTCATGTTTCTTCTCTTTGTACGTCTGTCTTGAATATTGTACTTGTTTTTTGTTAATTTTCAAACATCATAATTAAATTTTGTTTGTTTGTTTTTAAGGGATAAATTTCTGATTACGTCACATGCAACACTGAAATTCATTGGAAGGGCGAGGGATTCGTCCATATTATGTTTTAGTCGTGACTAGTTGCTGATTGTTGTTTGTTTGGAAGTTATCCGGCTCTTTCTGCACTATAAGGTCACATCCATGCCGGGATAACATGTTCCCAGTGTGACAACTGAAATATGGACGAATTCAAACACATAGAGTGAAAATTTGGTTTGCATTGTTTGCTTTGTTGTTGTTTTTTTCTTTTTCTTTACGTCACCTTCAACACTGTTGGCTAAAACACCAATAACAAGCTGATGTCTCTATAAATAAAAAACTTCTAACTTTTCACTGACTGCACAATTGTATGGGTATATTTTTCTGAGACGAGTCACTTAGACCCTAAGACTTATGCTTTCTGCTTCGACCCTGCCTGTCAGGTACTACTCGATGTGAGAGAATACAATATCCGAGCAGAGAGACGAAGATTTTCGTCAAACGTGGGGGTCGAACTCACGCTTTCTTCTTAATAGGTAAAGAGCAGAACCATTACACCATAGACACCAGTGACAAAAAATTAAGCCTGGGACTCCGCCTCTTCATTTACCTAAAAATCAATACTACAATCCCTAGCTTGATAGTACATTGAGGCAGCACTTTTGCCCCTTCTAGTACAGGATAACCCTGGTTTTTTCCAGAGGATATACTATATTTATAGTGTTGGGACAGTTCTATTTACCGGCGTTATGGTGTAATGGTCAGGCTCTATGCCTGTGATGTTGAAAACCCGAGTTCGATCCATCGCGCAGACGATCTAGAACTTTTCTGGTGGGATTTATCGCTATCAACCCGGGTTGGCCCTGACAGGCGGGAGCGAAACGCCCGTCTCTTAAATGACCTTGCTGTGTTGCAAGGGACGTAAAACTTGTATGTGGTAACCAAGCCAAAGCAAGCAGCTCTATTACCTCAAGAGGTATTATACAAATAAAAAGTTTCTGACGTGCATTGTCGTGTGATCTGCTCTTCATCCCTCTTTTTAAATGAATCTACTTTGTGGCAAACTTTGTTATTTATTTCACCTAAGTTACTGCTCCAGGGTAGCATTAAAATGATGTGACATACACATTATGGTTCTGTCCCTGAGTCAATGGCTGCAACCATCATGTCCAAGCGTTGTATCGACGGTGGAAGTAAATTACTCAATGACTGCATTGCACTTAGCAGTCATCTGGTCCGGGGAGGTCTTAAGACTGCCTTGCAATTTTGCAGTATGAAGGAGCCAATTTTAAGGCTCTCCACTCCCAGGGTACAGAGCTAGATTGCCATGGTTCTGTAGGTTGTAAAAGCTACTTGAAGGGGGCATAACGCCTGATCAGCAACAACAACAACAGCAACAACAAATATATGGCGCTTAAATGGCCTTACAGTGTCGATTGTGCCGTAAAAGGAAACATATGCATATGACAATGTCAAACTCTTAACCTTTTTTTTTGTATAGACACAGCGAAAATCCTCACCAATGCCACTCATGCCACGGCTTTTGAAATAACCGTTTTTTTTAAATGACAAATTGCAGTTCTTACGCAACACATTATTATGAAATAAAGTATTAGCTGCATAGACATAACATACTTACGGACAAAAGAATCAAAACATTTCGTCTCCAACTAGTTTCGTTGTGCCGACCTGTAACGAATAAATTACATTGTACAGTCAAACCTGTCTAATACGACACCCAATGTCGAGAAAAACTGGTCGTTTTAGACAGGTGGTCGTCTTAGAGAGGGATAATATATGGAACATATATTTTGGAAGTCGATGGAAAGTGGACGTTTGTACAGGTGGTCGTCTTATACAGGTGTTTATCTTATACAGGTGGTCGCTTGAGCAGGTTCAACTGTATATGTAAATGCAAAGAGAAAGTGTAAGTGTTTCGATGCCTCTATTATACTCTATGGCCTGAATCTCTTCACACATGAGTACCACTAGCCAGAAAATACTCTTGTTATACTTGAAAATGTGTTTTTATTCATATTTGATGTTCTCGGTGACACAAATAGACAAAGAAAAGGTCAACGAGTTTATTTTAGGGAAAGAGGAAGAGAAAAAGACGGGGGGAAAATCCTGTATAATTTATAATATCAGCGAATAAACTGGTTTTGCAGCATTCCTTTGGGAGGCGGACTTGCCTTCGTATCTTTAAATCTTGTCATGAGTTCGTGGAAGTAAGAGGATAAGAGAGTGCTGTAAAAACAGAACATATCACGCACCTTCGCACACAGTTAATGTATGCACACACACACACACACACACACAAACAGACACACACACACACCGCGCGCGCGCGCGCACACACACACACACACACACACACACACACACACTCTGACACACACTCTGACACATACACGTACATACACATTGTGTCCATGAAGCGACTCATGTTGCGCTGGAATAAGTAGGCACACTGTTCTCTCCTTTTTTGTCCGTAGTTCTCTAATTGTTTCTCTCTCTATCCTTTCTATCTCTCTCTCTCTCAATCTGTCAACATGTATAGTTTCCTCTCTTTCTCTCTCTCTTTCTTTCTCTCTCTCTCTCTCTCTCTCTCTCTCTCTCTCTCTCTCCCTGCCTCCTCTACCTCTCTAACTTTGTTCCAAACACTTGAGACATACATGTACTATATACGCCCTCTTCACCGCCTTTTATCGCCTTCCCCAATCACTGCTAACTTCATCCTCTTAGTGAACATTGCAACATAATTTCTACGTTCTTTGTTATGTCCTATATCGTACTATTCACCCACACCCCCACTCACCACCGCCCTCCCCCAGCTCCCTCCATCACGTGTTCAAAACTCAGTGTGGGGACCACTTCTCCACGATTGAGTATGGTTTAGTGTTGATATCTCCTTCTTGCTTTCTGTTTCTATCTTTCTATTTGTTTCCTTCCTCCTTTCTCCGTACTTTCCGCGCACTTGTGACAGCCCTGTATTAATCTCAGTTTCGTGATGTCTTTCCAAAGAGCTTATAATTTCATAAAGAGATGCAAGCTCGGTCTGGATTAGTAAGCGGAAAGAGAAAGAAAAATGTACACGCAAAAGAGTAGCAAAATTCCTACTCTAGCGCGTTACTACGTACTTTCTCCGTACTTTCTGCTCTCTTGTGACAGCCCTGTATTCTTCCACTTTCGTGATGTCATTCCAAAGAGCTTATAATTTCATAAAGAGATGCAAGCTCGGTCTGGATTAGTAAGCGAAAAGAGAAAGAAAAATGTACACGCAAAGGAGTAGAAAAGTTCCTACTCTAGCGCGTTACTACGTCATAAGAGAGTAAAAAACTAGAATCATGGCGTGGTCGATATGAATCAATATTTATCGCTAATTTATAGGTTTTAGGTTAATAATAATTTTGATCAGATTTTGCTTGTGCACTCTAAAATAAGTGTGTGTCCTGTTCTTTTCATCTGGTAGTTATTAAGACGTATTTATTTATAGAGAAGCCATTCTTTTTTTTTTTTCATTTTGACTTGGACCATAGCAGGGTGGAGCCGAACACCACGGGACCTTGTCGGATAGGCGGCTACGTTTGAAGAAACGCGCTATGAGTTGCGTCATAAAGGGAGGTAAGTTGCCTCTCTCGGTACTCCTTTATTCTGCAATGTTGCCTGATAGGGTTGGGTCCACGCATTGCCGAGTCCTACATCTGACCTCAGTTGGAAAGATCGTCATTCTGCTAAAATCTTGCGTAAAAACTGAGAAAGATGGTATCCAGGGTTACCCGTAGGGCCCACTATACAAAAGGCAAGGATGTGGATACGTTGTATAATATTCACTCAGAATGAAGTTGAAGAATATCAAATACATTACAGACCACACAGAAAAGGAAGAACAACGAGAACTCACAAAATACTAAACACAAGTTTGCCATGTCCAAGATTGCATTAGAATATTTTAACTTTGACATTAGTTGCCTATATTAAATTTTTCTACTTTTGAACTTTTGATTATGACGTATCGGACATGATATGTCTACCATCTTGGCTGTCTCAAGATTGATACCACAGAAAGGGAAATGACATAAACACTAGTCCCCTTACAGAGATCAGTAAGGGGCTTCCATGACCGATTGGAAAAGTGCTCACCCTGGAAAGCGGAAGCGCCGAGTTCGAATCCTGGAGAGTTCGCTGAGATTTTCTCCAAGTTGTCATGGCCCCTACTCTCTTCGTCCTGAAACTGCAGTTGAGCGCTAGAACGGAGGTAATGCCACGGATCTTTCAGTGTTGAGAGGGGCGTTATAAAAATAAACAGAAATAAGCAAGAGGGTACAGAAAACCTTCCCCCCAAAAATGAGACCATGCAAAATCTATCTAGGCCTGGAGCCAACATTTGATCGTCCTCATGCTATTCCCAACGTTACAGGAACATCTTTCCAAGATGGCGGCTCGCTACGACAGCAGACGAAGCGAGCACTCAGATGAAGGCGAGGTGTGATCGTAAGGTCTCATATGAGTTATCTCCAGTTATCAATCAGAGAAGTGTTCAAATACAACTGGCACAGCTCGTTAGGACTCGTCACACACTCTCTCACCCTTCCCGACCAGGCGCGTCTTTCTACTCGCCCACTTCTGCTATCATCGTCCACAAAGTCGACCATAAAATGTCGATCAACTTTCACTGGATTTAAAGCCCCCTTCTGCAACATCAAAGATTCCACTGAGTTCCTATCGCGCTATCACTGCGCTCTTAACTAGGTGGGGACAAAATCAAATGGCGTTTACGGTGGATCTCAAGAAGGATTTTCTGGACACAGTTATTCATTGTTTATTGACCTGTCTATTAGAACTGCACCTGCCGCCATGTTTGATCCAGAGCGCGGTCATCCACACGAGTTGTCTCCCTTACCTTGATGAGACCCATTGCGTCACGGCCTCGCGCCCTCTGGCGACAGAGTCAACACGGGTGTTGATCAAACGATTCAAAATGGTGTTTGAACCTAATAGGCGTAATGACGTATTTGTTGAGGGCTTAATATGCCTTTACATAGAGATTGGAGCAGGAGAAGACGTTTGCGGTCGGGGAAGGGTTAAGATATGAAGATCTCAAGTGAAATGGATCCCGATCCGAAGGAAAGAGAGTAAATAGAATGAGAAACGTAGACCTTTTCATTGATTGCAATTTGCAAAGTTAAAATTCAGGCTGCTCATGATTTCACTTTTAAATGCCTCGACCCAAATATCAATATCAAAAGTGTTCAGCTTTGTTAAAGTAGATTTGTCGAGATCCTTGTACCTATGTTCTTGTAGCTGCAAGGTATTGTTTGGATAAATGGCCTTGTTCGAACACAATTGAGTTCACTGAACTGCAAGTCGATTCCTTATGACCTGTGTGCGGGCTTGAATATTCTCTTATACACCATGACATGTGTGGAATATAAAATGTGACGCTTTATGATCCCCTTTCTATAAAGTGCATGGCGCCTTAGAAAGACGTATTTGTTATTTAAGATAAGGAATTTACATCTCCTTTATGGTTTTGTTTTATTTTCAGGAAGTGCCCAATTCGTGTTCAAGAAGTTTTTTCCAGGTCAATTTACTCACATGTTGATTTCTTCTCTATTTTCGGGGGTTTCTTTTTTCAAGCACATTTCAACGAACGTGTCAGATTTGTGGCGGTGATAGAATATTACTAATCTTTCATTAAACGTTTGTTTTAGGGCATTGCAAACAGTTGTAAAAATTACAAACCTCAACCAGACTTCAGAAATTTATGTCATGATTCATAGTAGATCTAGTTTAATGAGAAATGAGACGAAATTAAACTATATCTACCATGAATCATGTCATGCACTTCCAAAGTCTGGTTGAGGTTTGTAATTTTTACAACTGCTTGTATTTCCACACGTGTTACAAACTCTTTCGAATCCTTTGGGATCCCAGATTGCAGTATCTATGTTGGAGAGCCACTTTTATCCTAATCTGTTTTTGAGTAATGAACGTACTTGCAAAAATCAAAACAAAAAAAATCAACTGATTCCACGGATAGGACATTGTTGTTGTGTCTGTGGAGATTGATGTCTTCGTGGGCTGCTCGTATCGAGTACTTCTGTTCTGCTAGACCCCGCCACCAACAATCCTACCTTATTGTTGTTCTTACAAGTTCCTCCTTCAGTTTTTTCTAACTTGATAAGATACAAAATGCAGATGGATTGAGCTCGGTCTTTTTCTCTTTCTTTCACCTTTCTCTCGATCCTTTAATAATAATGCCTGTGATTTTGTCTTTCTTCTATCTTATTACTACGCCCTCTCTCTCTCTCTCTCTCTCTTTCTCTCTCTCTCTGTCTCTATCTCTCTGTCTCTCTCTCTGTCTCCCTCTCTCTTTCTCTCTCTGTCTGTCTCTCTCTCTTAAAGCATTCCTCATTCTCCTCTCTCATCTCCAACTATTTTCAGTATAATTTGATTCTCAAGAGAAAACATTGTCATTTTAAACCATTGAATATTTTCGACATCATTGATAGTTCAAGTAAAAAAATGTTCTTACAGTCCTCAAACAATTAATCCACCGGCGCCAAATAGAAAGAACAAACGGCACCAGCGAACCAACAAAGATATAATCTAAGTTTATAGATTTTCGGGCTGTCAAAAAGAATTAAAACAGGGACTTACGCTTGACTTTTTCTCTAAGCCCATGTAGTTTTACCGAGGCAGGGGAAAGGTTTCATGTCCGCCCTATCTAATGCAGCCCAAGTTATCGCAATAATGCTCCTCTAAGTAACCCTGATCAATTTGAGCACAGGGCGCGGGCTCTGATATGGCCACGATTACTTTCCCATTAGTGATAAGGTACAAAAATAAGGATCAAAGAAAGTTTACGAAAAAGCTAATCACAAGAAGATCGTTGACAAACAGCACTCGGTGGTCACAGTTCTGCGCTCCGGAGTGATTAAGTCGACAAACAGGCAGGCGAGTGTTACCTCTCTCGACATGCAATCCTTCCATCATGAAGTGACCAACTGACCACTACTGATATCTGTCTTCATGGGAGATCTCGGACTAACATTTCTTTGATCCTCCGCAAACATAAACTTTCGGCGGAAATGAAACTTGATGAAAACGAAACGCGCGCTCGCTACTTGTTTGTTTGGCCGTTTTAAATCTTAGTCTCGTTGGAGTGCGAGGTGTACAAGATAAACGTGGGCTGCGCTAAGCTGGGTTTGGTACACTTGTGGCGCACTTAACAGAGGACACGTCAAACAACGGACAACACGAGGAGAGTCTTGTATGGCGGGAAATAGTGGACGTCAGAGCTGGTCATATCTTACTTTATGTGCTGTTGGAAGGCGCTGTGGTCATGTACTTCTCTTGATTTTCCAAAAAAAAATTATTGGGTTTGTTTAAAAATAAAAAAGAAAGGAAATTTAGTTTTGTGCGGTTACCTGCCCCATACCCCCGCAACCACCCTCACCATTTCTATTGCAACACTTTTGAAAGACGTGTACATTGTTGACGTAGGCCTATATATGATCGAAGAGTTAAATGAAATTGTCAAAATGCCCGAACATAATAAGCAAAACAACATATTTGATAATAGCGGGGCTTGTTTGGTAAGCAAAATTATGTTCGGTTCTGGTATTTCTTTGGCATGGGCGCTCTAATGGGCATAGATACTTTTCATGTCGAATTAGAAGTGCTATGAAATAATGTATTATTATTGCACACCAGTGAGTCCAGCTACACATGGTTTTTTTTTATTTTGCCTGGCGTATATTGTTTCATTGGAAGCGCCAGCTTTCTGCTATTGTAGCCTCTTTGTTTTCTTAGGAGGACTTAACTTTCCTTGATGGTTGTTCCATGTAGGCTGTGGTAGTAGACACGTCCTGCCTACAACAGTCCCTGGGATAGAGGCAGAAAAGGGCTAAGTTGGTTTATCCGGAGACGGGTTTTAAAGAGAAAGAAAGTCAATATATAATAGAAAGGGGATGCAAGAAATAGTTTTCATATAATATATTGTATAGTTCTACATCATATAATCAAATATACAGCAGCGCATATCCCTATTTATATCCAAATTGCATGGATCATCATTAAAAATGAGACAGTATGTACAGGATAAGTTGTATGTGAATGTGTCTATCCAAAACAAAGGTAAGATACAGAAATCAGATGTTATTTAGCCACAACTAGAAAGCATTTTGTGCTAAGCGTAAGCTATGAATAGCATACAACGTTCAATTACTATTCTGGAGGGTGGTTTAATGGGTTTAGTAGGGCTAAGAAATCAAGGATTAAGTCTTACAAACAGTGCTCAAAGAATCAGCCAAAAGATATTTCTTCAAATCCGATTTACAAAAACGAGTACCCTGAATATATACAAACAATCTATCCTCTTAATATGCCTCTTTCAGGCTATATCTAGCCCGTCTTTGATTTCCCAGCCCTCGCACAAAAGTCTGTTTACACGTCCTGATTGCCCCCAAACCTCTGTTCACTTAAAAAACAACTCCAAGTCTAACATTTCTTCAATTCACAAAACTGCCGTCAGCTGATAAAACGCCTTTTCTCCACCAAAAATGTTTTATTTGCTAAATTGATAGTGTACATCATTCCCCTTCTTGTGTGAGAAAAATGAAGTCGAAACTGTTAGTAGTTTTAAAAAAATAAATCAGCATTGAAAATTTGCAATAACACCTTTTTCTAAATAAAAAGTCGGCTGACAGAATGAACGGCTTTTCCCCTCGTCCGACAGCTTGAAAAACAAGCGTTCTGTCAGCTAACTACTGAAGAAAGGCGCTCTAGTGACAACGCCTTGTTGAAGGTAAAGCTGACAGAACGCCTTTTTACTTCTTAATTGATTTATTTCTGAGAAGAAGTTAACAAACATTTTCCGGAGCATGAGGAATGACATGCCCTTTGAGATGCAACTTCAAACACTGTGTTTCTGTGTCTAAACGTTGAGATATCATGGTAAAACTGAAAATCGCTAACATCTCGAAACTGGTCTGACTAGAAAAAAGGCGTTTATCAGCTGACGGCATAAAAGTACAAGCCAAATTTCATAGTCCATTGACCTAGCGTTTTATTTTAGAGTGCCAGTGAGACAGGAAAAAACCTATAGAAGTACATTGCGGCAAATGGGTGGGGGCAAGGAGAATGTGGGGCGGGTGAATTTGACTGAAACGGAAGTAAGGGTTGGGGGGGGGAGGGGGGGGGGGAACTGCAAGTTTGACAAGTGCCATGAATGTTAAATGGGCAAAGCCAACGTCGCGAAGGAGAAGGAAAACAAACGAATAGAAAACATGCAAAAGAAAGCACATTGACGCCGAATCATAAAAGTCATCATTATAGCTCATAGTGTTTCCATAATGATTATCTGACGCAGCGAACAAAAGGTCGTGTTGAGTTTGGTCCTGCAACAATAGCCTGGTCGGCCGGTGTCCCTTGTATTATGTATGAGGTGCCACTAATTGGCCCAGCGCCCGGAGACCTCTGGCTTCTAATGTTTAACTAACTGTGGACAAGAAACAAGTGACAATACACTGTGGCACTTACGCTGTTGTAAGTTTTTAATTGCTTTAGGTGCTCGCTTGTTTGCTAGAGCTGTCGTCAGTTAGAGTCGCCATCGTCGCTACACGGTGCCATATTCTCACCAGCTCGCACGACCCGAGCGGATTAATTGGGCGCGCTAATTTGTGAGTTGGACGATCATACAGCGACACTGTTTAAACGGTATCGGGTACAATACTCTGCTCTACTGTTCTCAATACTTGTCAAATATGCAGCCCTTAATGGTGCTATCAATTATGTACAATTCCACTTGATATTCGCCATCAGCGCTGTGAATAAAACAGGTTCAACTCCACAGGTTGCTACATAAAGAAAAATATTTTTGAACTAATATTTTTTGTTGGATCAATTTGTTGTTTCACATTCGAAAAATTGGCAAAAGGCAGACGAAAGATACAGGTACTTCGCCCCTCGCAATTTGCAGGAAATGATTCTTAAAGAAAATTGGAAATATATTTATATAAACCTATAAGATTGAGAAGGCTGAATACAAACGGAAATCAGAGTTTGGAGGGTTTTTATTTACAGAGGTAACAACTTTTTAGGCTATTTTAGACGGAAATCCGAATTAAAAGAAAAAAGAGAATTAAAGTTTCAAGAAAAATTACTAAGAACAACAACAATCCAATGTCAAGACTTCGGGATGTGGGGATGAACAGTTACTACAGCGAGAGCCTTGTCAGAAATACATTAAAGCAAAATGCTTGGTTGTTAACTTGTAGTTTAATGTTTCTCGCTTGATCAAAACATCATTTGGAAGCCGAGACCTCCGTTCGAACGTGCATCTCCGACAGGACGGGCGTCGTAATATTGAAAGATACTATCCCTTAGCCTCTTCATTACAAAGCGGGCACTTGACCAGTCATCACGGACCTCCCGTCTGACCAAATACATTGTTCTACAATTTAAGAAGCCACCTCACTACTTCGCAACAGTACTTGCGTATTGAAATAGATTTCTATTCGAGAAACAAAAGCGTTAATAGAATTTTAATACACCTACATTTTTTTCTGTATTCTAAAAACACACCGAATCAGCTATTGCTACCCGACCCCCACCCCCTTGCGCGCGCGTGCACACACACACACACACACACACACACACACACACACACACACACACACACACACACACACAAACAC
>JAUKPP010303201.1:0-19246 GCA_032273245.1 Phyllaplysia taylori
TTTAGGAAGAAAAATTACCATAACTTTTGAACTAATGAAGATATCAAGATGATTTAAAGTGCAGAATGATCAGAAAGCCAAGAGCTTTCAAATGAAAGTATTTTGGATTAAATCAAAGAACTCTGAAATTTTCACTAAAGTGCCTACATTAATGCGAAGGTGCTCCTTTGGAGTTTTATTTGGTTATGCATACCTCAAATTTTTATTCTAAGAAATAGAAGGAAAATTGGAAAACGCCCCTGCACTCGTTTTGGAAGGACTTCAGATTTCGTAATGAGCGACCAAATCTCTAAGCCCCTCTTCAAATGTTTTGACTATGCCTCCTAAAATCCCAAGGATGTGTGTATTCTGAGGTTTATAAGAATATGAAATTTTGACACATCTATCCCTACTCGTCACTTTTACCAATAGAGCATGGGAGATTTTATGCAGTTAATGGAACTGGTCGCTCGTTACTGAAGGGCTCCTCTCTCTTTTAAGAGAATCAAACAAAATGAAAACCTTTCCAGGGTATGTGCAGTCAGTTCTTCCATTGTCAGTTCTAATAAAAATCAAATTTCTCTAAGCATGTTGGGGTTTAGGGCTTCTGTTAATTTTAACACTGAATCATTGTTTATGATTGGGTTTCTTTTATCACTTCAGATGATGATGCTCTGGCTCCCTGAGATTGCACAAGGCTACAAACTGGAAGGACAGTCCGTAGTTGATATGTGTTGGCATAATGGCAATGTTGCTGAATATTTCAGAAAACCACAGGTTAGTTTAAAGACTTTATCTGAAACATTATCACTTCTTGCTGCACTGCTCATAAATGAGTCTCATGCTCTTTATTTGTGTTGTTTAATCTAAGGTATTGTGTTTCTCTTATGCTGATTCATGTGTTTGCTTAGTGCCCTTGCTGTGTTCTTGCATGATTATTTAATACACAAAATGCAGCCAACACCTTTTCTAAAGGTTCTATCTTTTTAGGATCGTCAGGCACATGTGCTTTTTCCTTTTTCTATCTTCGATGATGTCATTTCGTTTGCCGGTATTAGGTTTATTAATTGTCAGTGCCGTTTCCTCAAAGTGTATTCTGGTGCTGTTGTCATATTATGAAAGTTTTTTATTTTTTTATTTTCATGGAATAGAACCCGGCCCCTTAGAAGTTATGAAATTTTGGGTCCATAAATCAATCTAAATATAATGTTACTATTCTTGGAGCAACAAACATTTCGTGTGTATACATGTATACACGCTGTTGTATTTAACCATATTTCTCCAAGGGGATTAATTAAGTTTTTATTCATTTATCTAATTATTATATATTTTTGCTTCAGGTTGCCCAGTCGTGGAGAATGCTGGCTGTGATCTACTCCCCATGTCTTGCCACACAAGGCGGTCTCAACCACACTAGCCGTGCATCATCCCTGGGCAAGTTGAACCCTACTCCGCAAAAAGAACTCCAAGATAAAGGTAGGCATTGTCTTACACTGCTAAGCTGTTTTCTTTGTTCACATGGGCCCAATTTCAGTTTACACTAACAGAATTGTTAATTTTTGTATTTGTGTAGGTGTGTGCTGGCATGATTGCCTTTGCAGAAATCTTTCATCAAGTGGAAAAGTACAAGAAGTAATCTTAATTTGTCCTCAGTAGGGAGTATATTCAACTGCCTTGTTGTAATTCTATTTGTGCCAAAGTGCTGGACAGCAACACTTATCAGATGGTAACTTGTAAAGAGCAAGAAGGGTCTGTTACAATCACTGACTCAGACCCTATCATCACTGAATTGCCTGATTTTGGTGTGCTGTTACTGACATCCAATCAACTGAAAAGTTACTGGGTTTTCTTTTACATTTCAATGCCACTTATGAATACAAGACTGATAGTTCAACATTTGAATTGGTTTTTTTCTCCCCTTTTACCAGACCTCCTTATTTTGTAAGATGAATTTCTGCTGTGGTTTCAGTAACAAAGCCCGCCTTGAAGCGTTCAAGAGAGAAGGAAAAGAAGAAAATATCTCAAGCCGTCATTCAAAGTGAAGCAACTTCAGGTATTGCTCTTTCTTATTAATACGTCAAATTGAACAAAGGTTTAGATAGAAACTTGCTTCTCTGTTTCCCTGAAAATTCAGGTCGGAGATTATGACCAACTCTCTCAGTTTGAGTAATACCCTGTCAGTGTAAAGCATTTAAAATTGTAGGGATATAAGAAGTAGCCTACTTAATGACTTATGGATGTATAATATTATTCTGCCAGAGCTATAGCCAATACATTTATTGTATCTTTTTTATCCTTGCATTTATATTGAAGTACTAGCATTTATACATCAACATTGTTTGGCGAAAAAAATTTATAAATGTTAGTAAATTTGTTTTTTCAGAACTTAAATACCATTTGATGAGTGATTTTTTTTTTACAGTTTTGGCCTCTGGTTGCGGTAAGGGGATTTATCTGAATGAAAATTATTTTTTTTTATTGTGTCAAAACATCTATACAGGTAGCAATGATGACAGCTCTGATGTTGAGGCAGAGAGTTCGGAGGTAGACAAGAGTGCACCAGACATGGGACCAGTTGTGACCAACTTTTTGTTTGGAGATGGAGAGTTGTCAGACGCGTACGGCACAGCAGGAGAAATAATTACAGAAACCTATAATGTAAGTTCTGTTGGCCACCTCATGAATTTATATTGTCCAATCTTATGTCTTCATGAAGTTTAGGCAACCAATGGGTGGGGGGTTTTTGTAAACTTTTGAAGGTAGATTTGCTTTTTCATCAAGAGCTGCAAAATCACATTTTCTTTCATTTTGTTTCTCTGATTTTTGTTTTTAAATGTTATACTTTTGTCGTGTTCCATTCTCTTGTTAGTTTTGTACATTGATCTAGCTAACAACCTGAAATATTTTTTAACAAAGAATTCAGCTGTGTAGTAAGTATTTCTCACATGAACATCCCTCTCAGGACTGGAAACTTCAGAATCAGATGCTTCCCTACGAAGGTTTTCAGCCTCGCCACGAGCTGAACCCCATGATGGGCACTCACCCCATCATGGTGGATGAGTCAGAGCTCGCTCTCGCACCCGCCATGGACTCACTCAACATCACACCAGAGGGTTTGGAGCAGAGTGAGCCAGTGCTGACCGTCAAGAGCTTGCATGAGATGGAGGCCATCAACTTCTCGACCATAGTGTCAGATGTCATTAAGTCATTTGCTGAACAGGTAAGGGTGGGGATGCTGAATTTTAGGTTATATGGGGATAGAGAACTGCAGAAATGATAGATATATTACATGTATGATTAAAAAAACCTAGTTTTTTTTCTGCTCAGGCTCCAGACTTTATTACTGAACCGATTTCAATCATTTAAGGCTAAAAAATTAGTCTCGATTTCAACTGTGTGCTTTGCTGGCATAATCAATCAAACAAACCAGCATTTACATGTTATTATTTTTTATATTTTTGAAAAGTTCATTGTAAACTCTTTGTTTTTAACTTCTCCATACTTTCACTATGAAAGTGGCTTTCAAATTAAGTGCTTATTTTGCGTTTCTGAAAAATTGCGCTCCTGGGTCAGAAGCTTTTGGAGATTGGGAGCAGTCCCAATCGTGGGTTCCATCAGTGAAGATCAACAGAGAGAAGAATAGGGGTACCATTATTATAATACAATAGAGACAAAATTAATATTATCCTGTGCAATGAATGGGGATTTGCACTAGTATTTGATGAAAATTCAGTTAAATTATAGAAACTTAAAGAAAAAATTCGAAAGAAGACAGAAGTTTCTGCCAATATTTTGACTGGTGTTTTTATTTCTTGTAATGACCTTTGATAATTCTTTTCCTTGCCAATACAATGAAAGAGACCTCTAGCTCTGGTTAAGGGTGATTAAAATTCTGAATTTCAAAGAGGACGACGGTAGGCAGGTCTTTGTAAAATAAGAGATTGGGATCAAGAAAGGCGTGAGGAAAACACCTGGTGGACAGAAATGCGAAGATGATCCAAATGCATTGTGAAACTGGAACACTAACACTGTATAAGAAGTAAAATGCACCCCTAATGAACGTGCACATCATGGTGTGCAACAGGGAAATGGACTCGCTATGGAGGACAGACATATCTCAGAGTCTTACATATATTGCTACTATAGTCGTAATATATTTCCTGGTTCTGAAATCACCTTATAGTGTTGATATTGCTTTAAGATCTGAATAAAACACAAAACAATGTCCATACTTCTATGTACCCCTGCAATCACCACTTGAATATTTACCTCCTTCTCCTCCTCCGTATGCGTCAGGGTGACGTCCAGACAGCTGTGTCCATGTTGATTGTCCTTGGTGACCATCTGAGACCCCACATTGACGAGGCCTATCAGGAGAGCTGGTTCTTTGCATACATCGGTCAGTACCTTGAAAATATATCTTTCTGCCATACGCCTTGCTTCAATCCAGTTGTTTTTCTCCATATGTAAGGCATGCGTGCTTGGCTATCTCTTTCATCATGGTTATCTAATTCTAAGTTTTATTTTTACCCAGGAAGACTTTTATGATCATAGAATAGTTTGGCATTGAGATCAATTTCTTGAGATCATGTGACTTATATTTTCTCATTTGTTTGATTTTTTTCTCATATATGTGGTAAAGTTTAGGTTTTATTATTTTTCAGGACCAAACAACATTCTCTAAGGTTTTTCACAGTAATATTTTTAAATACAGTCAAGCCTGTATAAAACGGAAATCTCTCTTAACGGAATCTTCCCACTGCCCCCTTGTTACCTGAATAAATCGGAAACCTGTCCACCGGGGAAACAGAACCCATTTTCCAATTCCATTCCCTCGAAAAGTTCTGACTTGTCCAAGATGGAAAAGAGTGTGGCCAGTTCATCCCTGATTGGAATCAAAACTCCCCCAAAGTTTGTTTCTACTTGCTCAAAACTTTACCCCAACCACTAAGCAAGGAAGCAAATAGCAAGGATGTGGTCTGGTGGCGTGGAGAGCCATGGGCATTGCAGGTAGGAGGTGTGAGATCTGACTGCAGCCTGCCTTCAAGGTTCCAAGTGGCGCACTGATCGGGACATTTCCAGGGCTGGCCAGATGTCTGAAATTCTGCCACTGCCTGCCGCTCTGATCTCCCGACTAGTCGAAGAAAAAGTTTCCCTAGACCGCCCTTACAGGCATGCGCTAGTTATGGGTTCCTTTCTCACTTATTACGACATGATACAAAAAGTTAAAAGGCTTCTGACTATGTTCTAGAATTAGCGCGGAGAAATGGGTGAAAGGTATTGGTTGACTGCAATTATTACATTGATAGGAGGGGCTGCTGTAGAACAAATGGCATTGGTTAAAAGTAGTATTACATCAATGAGTGGGGCTAGAAGCGGCAACGAAGAAGTTTTACAATCTATTCTGTTCTTATATTGGCCAAACAGTAAGTTTGACTAGCCACAAGCTGCAATGACAATTAGTAGGAGTGATTGACACATGTTATATTTACATAGCTACGGCGTCTCAACCCCCTTTCCCGCACCCTCCCCTCAAAAATTCCCTGTCTAAGACAGAACCTGTGTAAGATGGACATTTTTCCTCCCTCTCTTCAGTTTCCGTCTTGGACAGGTGCCTAGTTCTTTGCTCCAAATTCTTTAAGGGAATTGACTCATTTCTAACCAGCTTTGGGAAAGAGTCAACTTGACTATGCTTAATTACGATCAGTTGTTTGTTGTTTACTTCACACTCTCTGTGGTATCATTATTTTCAGATCTACTGGGTCGCTACGAGCTGTGGACCACAGCCAACACTGTGATCAAACACTCCAAGCTGTTGGGTGTCTGCACTCTGAACCAAAAGTCCACTGTGATCCACACAATGTGTGCCAAGTGCTCTAGGTCATGTGAGCGTGCAGCCTGGTTATGTGACAAGTGCAAGCGAATCACAGGCCTGTGCAGTGTTTGGTAAGTAAACGCTTTCAACTTCTCCATTTTTGTGTTTTAGAATTATCATCGGTTTTCATTGATGGACTCAGTAAAATATCAATTGTTTTTTGTTTTTTAATAAAGCAAAGCTGCTTATGGCCTTTTTTTTTTTTACAGAGGCAAGAGATTTTGTTATCTAAATGTGTCTACCATTTATGGTATTCATCTACTACGAGTCACAATATAATGGCGAAGCGAAAATCAGTTTATCAGCATGGGGCTAAAATCGAAATATATACTTGACCACATATTACTGAGAGATTTTTCAAGCAGTGGCAACTTTTCACAAAGTCATCTTGCAACCACTGTCTTAAAATTCTTCTTTTAACATGTTTCCAGGTGACATAAGGTTCTTTGGTTCAAAAGTTAACTAATTCATTACCTTTCATTTTTGTCTTGGTTAACATGTTCATATTTTTATTGTCATTGTAACATGACCGGGCCAAATTTCTCATCACAGATCAATAAACAGTCTGATTCTAATTATATTTTATGCATGTCTGCATTCTTTTTTAGTTTGTTATGATGGATTTTACCCCTTTCTCAAAACAAGATTGATCATTACCTCTAAATTTTTATTGCACATGGTCTTTTTTTAGATTCTACATGTTTCAACATGCTGTGTTGACTGTCCTTACTTTCCTCTTCCCCAGCCACCATCCGGTGAAAGGCTTGATGGTCTGGTGCCAGGGCTGCTGTCACGGTGGACACATAGAACACATGCGGGAGTGGATGGCGGTCAACAACACTTGCCCGGCCGGCTGTGGTCACCAGTGCGAGTACGTCTGACCACCGAACTCACGACAGGAGTGGAGCAAAGCGTCTCTGTGATAATATACTTTATTACTGGTACTGTCTTGTTGAGGATTTACTGAGGTTTCTAACAGCCCTCTTTGGAAAACGGGTAGAGCCTTATGAAGTGATCAACTTGAACATACTCGATGTTTCAAATCCACCTGCAAGGGGAAGACATTTGTGAGGGGTGCTGACAAAATGAGTTGCTTCTCGCAATCCACGAATTGAGAAATCGGCCAAAAACCGATACTGGGGTAAACTTTGTCAGTTTTCAACCAATACCATTTTCTTCAAGTTAAATATGTCTTTTGTCATTCCATATAGAGAAAACTTTGGTTTTTGAGGACATTAGCTGAAAATATGTGAAGAAACTTTGACCTGGATTTTCTAAAAACTTTACATTTTTATCTCCCCACTTTCAATCCTTTATATTTCAAAACTGGTTAACAATGTCAAAATAATTTTTTCACCACCTTGTAAGGCTTGAAAAGCCTTTTAATTTGATGTATATATGTCCATATGACCAAAATCCAAGAAGTAACTCATTTTGTCAGCACCCCTCACAAATGGTCAAATAGTGGATTTTTCTGTATTGTCGAGAGATCAAGATCCGAATGGCACAGTGCAGTAATCTATATCAGTAGTATGCCACTGCTCAACACAGGACAAATTATACACGTATGAATTACTATATAGGCTAAATTATTACATGTCAGTTTTATTTGTATTTTTCTCTTTCAGCCTCTGGAACAGGACGTATCCTATCTTGTGTCGCAACAAGGCAACATCAGCACCTCACTGCAGGATGCCACGACACGATTAGAAGCGGAGATTGCTACTATTATGCTCACACCTGGACCTCAGGTACGTGAAAACTGAACAGCTTCAGTACTAGAGAGCCAACAAAGAAAACATTTTTTTTAAAAATCTAGGACACAAGGAGCACCATAATATGTATTTTCCTGTGTCAAACACTTAACTCTCTTCAGCTCTCATTTTCCGTCCCTGTACTCATCATGTGCACAGGTGAAATGGGGAGATAGGAAGTCATAATGTTTTCTGCAAGTCTTGACATGGAATTTTCTGTAATTCAAAACCAAATTCTGATTGGCTTGGTTTGTTTTTTAGTTTAATGTCCCTTACAAAATTGTAAGGCCATTCAAGAGACGGGCTACTTTGACTCTGCTTGTCAGGGCCAAATCAGGCTGAGAGGCATAGATCCCAGCAAAAAGACACAGAGATGCTTGTCGTCACCAAGTGGGAATCAATCTTTTGTAGGGCTTAACCATTACATCACAGATAAAGGTGCAAATGATAAAAGTTTCTCACAAATTTTATGATAGGAGAATTTTAACTTTGAGCATAAGAATGAAATTACTATTTACTTAACTACTTACAATCTCCAGGGTGCCCCAGGGATTGCCAATTTCTCCAAGTGTACGTACCATACGCACATCAAGTCTGCCCCGCCATCAGCAACCATATCAACTCCCACAGACTATTACCCTGAGGAAAGTGAATTACCCGTGAGTATTACAAGTTCGGTCACTCTATAATATTGTCTTAGGCTAAAATAGCCAAAGAGCAGGTGCCTCTATAAATAAGTAAATTCTAACTTGTTTGCTTGTTTTGTGTAAGTTTTGCAGCTCTATCAACCCTGTATTGCCATATCAGTGCCAGGAAGTTGATTAGTATAATGGCAACACAAACTAAAAAGTGGAATCACCACCTTTGTACAATCCTTGTTGATGTCAGAGTTCCACTTCCTTTCTCATCTATCTACCAATATGTAGGCCAGAACAGCTAATAAAAAGCTGGCACCACGCTCATTATATTACTACAAGATCTTGTTTGTATAAAAGTGCTTTAGCACCTGTAAAATGGCTGCTTTCCAGGATGTTGAGAAGGTTTCGGAATGACTTTGGTCTGCTGGGGTAATTAATGGTTGATTGTAAGGCACATTAAGCCTGCTTTGTAAAGAGGGATATACGCTATATATACAAGTACTCATAAGTGCAATCATTATTGATGTTGCTATTGAACCCGTCTGAAATGTAAACCCGTGAAACCAAATTTCCCTTTTGGGACAATAAAGGATATCTTATCTTATCTTATCTTATTATTACAAATTGCCCAACAATATTATTTAACAAGTTAATGACGTTTATTACGGATTTCTTCCTTTCTTTCCCAGAATTCTTTTGCTTTCTTTGCATTCTGTGGGTTTGAAGGAGCAACATCGGCCCAGTTGGAAACAAGGAAAGTCTCAGAGTTGTACCAGTATCGCTGTGTCTGTCGAGGAGTGGCGCAGGAGAGCTACACCGACTGTACCATACATTACTGGATCTGTCCTCGGGTGCACTAGAGTTTTGGGTCTCGGTGATGAGAAAAACCCAATCCTTTTTCTGTTCTTTGTACCAAAAATGGAGGACAACATGCATACCATCACTATTTTTCTCTGTTCACCTTTACCTGGAGCCCTTTTTCTTTATTTTTTAAAGGTTTTTGGGGTCTTTATTTTTTACTATTATCTTTGTTTGACTTCTCTCGATTACCTAAACAAATGTTTTAAGCTACTGACCAATCAAAATGCTAACCTAATTTTTATCGAGCCATAAGTAAACTTCCCTATTGAAGGAAGTTTTAGGAATCGTTTTCCTGTCTCTTCTGTACAATATTTTGTTTCAACGAATTAACGAGTTTGGAGAAGAATAGCAACGATATGCAAGTTTTATTTCCTTCACGAGTTGTTTAAATGTTACCATTTCCATAATCATTAGTCTACTTTGTACATTCTACATTTGTCTGTGTATTGAAGTGCAGAATTGTGAAAGAAATGTAGAAAGAGATGATTGATCTTTGTTACATTTTGGCGGGTCGAGTTTGTCCTGTGGACTCTGTGCCAGGTTCGACGACTTGTAGAGATGCAAGAGAACATACACCAAAGAAGAGATTTCCCTACATTCATATATAATAAATTTTGTAAAGGTGTAAGAGAATGTACACTAAAAAAAAGGGTTTTCCCAACATCCAAATAGTAAATTTGGAAGTAACACATTTTTTGTTACATTATGAAGAAATAGGATTTCCATGCAGAGAATGAGGAAAATCAAGGTCTTTCAGTTTGTTTCTTTCCTTTTATTATTCTTTTGTGATATTTTGAACGAAAAGGGAAAGAAGAGTGATTGTTTTTTTCAACTGATCAAGTTCACAATGTGACGTTTAAGGAGTATATCTCTTCCTCCAGTATGAGTTACTGTACCATGAGAAAGAGGGATACCCTGGTAATTACATGTTTTGATCATGATATCTGTACATTTGTAGATAAGACAATGATGTTGAGATTATTATTGATTACAATCATAGTCTGTACCAAAATGTTTGGACACCTCACAATTTAATCATAAGAATTTTAAACACTTAAGGCCTGTTTACTCAATAAGTTTAAAAATTATGTTTGAGAACTATTTTACAATAAAATAATGTGGAGATTCACACAATCCATTCGCTAAACTTCTCACAGTGCTCCCCACCAGCCCCACAACCCATGAGTGAAAAGCAAAATCTCGTGGAAGAGGGCCACACCCGGCCACAGGCAAAGATTGCCGACTCAGCTATAACAACACAAGCAGTCATCTTTTATTTTTTATTTTTACAGTGTGGCTTATCTAAATTCTTTTGCGAGTTATAGGCAAGCCTACTATGAACAGAAAGTATTTTATTGCATTAATTAGAATCTTCATCTCTAATTAATCAGACGGTAATAAGGCATCCAAGAAGAATTTTTATGTTTAGGATATACATAACCACCAGTCAAAATCTTATTACAATCGAGCAAGTAGTTACAGAGAAATCTTGCTTCAAACATGTCCACGATTTTTGGAACGGACTATAATCCTGTTGATGTTCCCAACAGCATTTATTTTTTAAGTCAACCTCTGTCTGTAAGTAAAGCCAGAATCGGTTCAAGCTGGTATTGATCCTACATTTCTCAGCACTTACGGCAGAGGTGACGCAAAGTTTTACTTCTTGTATTATTGTACAGCTATGTTTACAGACGTTTGTGCAAAGTTATTGATATTTCAGCTGGCCTGACAAACCATTTTTGTAGTTTTAATGATGTGCTCTCTATATTGCTTTTTTACTATTTTCAAATAGGTTCTTTTTTGTAAAGTCAAAATGCACCCCTTCATCCCCTCAGACTGTGAAACATTTCCATGTGTCTATACTGACAAAGCCTCACTTTCCTTTTGCTCCCTAACTCAGTCATTCACTTCCTCATCACCCAAGAAAGAACGAAAGCATCAACTTGACTGCCTACTGCCTCGTCATTTGCACGGACGAAGCTTCTTTTGTTTTTCTGATCTCAGCTGAGCTTCACACTGCCTCTCACAGTCGTCGAAGTATTTTTTCACAATAGAGTTCTGTGATGTGAATCAAAGTTACACCAAACTGCAGCAACTGCCCTTGAATAATAATAATAGATTTGCATTTTATTTGCTGCCGGGTATGACATCTAGATCAATATATACAATTATTCTTTTCTTGGTTGGAAATATGTCTTTTATGGTGTAATTTTTACATTTTTAAGTACCGTAAACTGCTGGTGGCTGAAACTGTTTCCCCTTTACTTGTTCACTCAAAATAGATAAATTGTTGAGACAGGAAGTGAAATCTCAGAGCAGAATGTAGTCTAGAATAGCATAGATATGCAGCTCATCTAAGGAATAGGCCACTACTTGCTGAAACTTAATCTTAATCTAGCTAGACTGACTTTATGGGGACTTAAATCTGAGTGGTCTGCTGTGATAGCAATATATTGGGTAAATTAAAGTCCACAGATGTTTTGCTCCCATAAGTAGAACAGTTTGTATCATAAATGTACATAATTAAGTAAATCAACAATGTCCACACCATGGCGGTTTACATTCCTTTTTTTGCTGATGGGCTTTATGAAGAATTTTTCCTTTTGTTCTGCTTGTTTTAATTCAAAGGCCAAGTTTGACCTTCCGATGTGCAGCTTTAACAGAAATGATAAATTGATATAAAACAACGGAGCATGTCAAGAGCATGAGGATGCTTGTTCGTTTGTTTTGCTTTTACACCCCTTGCGAACCTGTAAGATCAGTTAAGAGGCAGATAACATTGACCCTGCCTGTCAGGGCCAACCCAGGCGGAGATGCGGAGATGCTTGCCCAAGATGGGAATCAAACTCTTAGCCTCTGTGCAAAGATGCACCACAGACGCCGGTGATTTTACCCTATATTGCAGCTTCACCAGAAGTAATGAACTGATGAATATAATGTGAATATAAAACAATGTGACATGTAGATGGCATCAGGATTCAGATAAGACATTCTTCAAATGCATTTTCTTCTTTTTTTTTTACTTGAGAGACTAAAATCACAGGGTTACCTATCCAAGTATCAGTATCACTTTAAATGAATATTTGGCAGTGTGTTTAGAATATTTTTCTCCATGATGTGGCACTGGCGCAGAGTTGGACGACAGTACACCCAGTGACTGGACTATGGACCATGAGACCATGGTCACTCATCAGTGGCCACTTTTCAGTGGTCCTTCATTAATGGTCTCTCATCTTCCAAAAGCAAAAGAGACAAAAAAAACTGTAACCCTTTTTCATGTCTGTTTTTGTGTGAAATTCCGGCAACACAAATTATTACCGGGTATTAAATTGGACAAAGGTTTATATCTCAGGAAAGACAATCTTGTTTCACGCATAGGCATAAATGTTCATTTGACTCTGAAATTATGAGAGGTTAGGCATCAACTACCTTCACTTCATGGTATGAGTGTAAGTATGTGTCAGTGAATGTGTATCCATTTTTGTGGAGATATAGATAGATATATGTGTGTATGTATGTATGTGTTTGGTGTGTACCCATTCTCTTTATGATGAATTATGCTGAATCCACTTTGTTCATATTGTGCATAGAAAAGATGAAGATAAATAAATAAAATATATTTTTTCTTTCACTTCTGCCCTGTGTTTAGTGCCTTTCCACTCAATGTTATACAAGAGATCCTTGCCTGTGGTCTGGGAAATTTTCTCCTGATGCAATGATGAGTCAATGTCTTTTCAGGGAAGGGAAAAAAAGGTAAAGTCACCAAAAGGTCAGCTTATCTGTGCTATATTGTAAATAAGAAGAGAGGGTATCACTCGAGAAAAAGATTACCTTGATTGAAATCAACTGGCGTGACTTCAAGCGGAGTCATCTGTCAGGACAAACCCAGTCTGAGAGGGAAAAATCCCAGCACTAAAATAACCCAGATCATCTGCACTCAGGCTTGAACTCGGCTCTTCCGCATGGCAGGCGAAGAGCCAAACCATTACACCACTCTTTTCTTCTTTACTCTTCCACCCTCCTACAATCTGCATTCTGACGCTGGACAACATGGAGACACACAAGCCAACAGTGTGGAATAAGGAATCCCAGTGCCAATGTGATCTTATAGTGTTGAATGAGCCATTAAACCACACACAATAAATTCTTAATGGAAGCTCAGTGGAGGTTATGTTGACACTTCTGAAGGAAATCTTTCATTAACTGGCACTGTACTTTGGCTTCAGGTAAAACTATTTCATGTATGAACTTTCTTTCCTTAACGATTGGGTGAAATCACACAGATGTGGCATTAAAGTTGTTCCATTACAAACATCATACTGAGCATAGACACAAGTCCACAACATAAAAAAAACCACAATGAAAAGATCCAACTCATTGATGAAAACTTCACCCGTTTATTTGATAATTGTCAAAAAATCCAATATCTGCTTACAGTAAAAATCAAAGCTATTTCTGGAAGAAAAATGTTGAGCCAGTAGGTGAAGGGTTTAAATGTAAATTCCAAAAAAACACAATTTTAAATTTTTCTAAAACATTTCCTGCATATGTCCAGTTAGGATAAATGCACACTTCAAGTATCAGGACAGCTATAACCTCTCATAAAAACTTCCCAAAAATTATTATTTGAATTTACAGAACAACTTGATTCAACAAAAAGCTGTTGACCTATTTCTCAAAACCTGAACAGTTTTACATTTAAACCCTGTAAGTACCACAATCATGAATTCTCATGACAGAATTATAAGATTACAATATAAAACAAGGCATCAGTTTATATGTGAACACATAGCCTATATGTAGCATAGGCCTAGGAATGGTCGTCACGCCTTGAAAAGCAGGGAGCAAAACAAAACAGTAGGTCTACAGTGGTCTCCAGCTAATAACGCGCACTTTGGGTGTGAGGGAAGCATTCTTTTGACAGATCAAGGTCTAAACCTCTGGAATATGATTAACAGGCGAGCACCATACCTGTGATGCTGCCTCGGGGGCATTCAATTTCACATCCAACATATCAGGTGTACAGCATCAGGGCTGAATTAGGGAGAGCTTGCCCCGACCTACTTGCATAATTTAATGGACACTGGCGTCATTGCTTACTGTTAACCCAAATGAAAAAACTTGTATCAAGGAAATCATTCAGTGAGCAATACATTCTTGATAGATGTAGTATCGGCACTCTCCCAGTGGTTACAGCCTCCGCTCCGTTCCACACCACACTTAAGTGCATTTCTGCGCAATTTTTTCACAATGCGGAGCAATAAGGAGTGGAGTATGCACTGTGGGTCAGAGCCCTAAGAATGTGCAATCCCAGGGGTACAGTAAAAATCTGTATTACACTACCAATGTGCTACTAAGCAGATCATGCCATTGTGCAGTGTGCTAATAGCCAGAGACCATTGAATACTGGCATTTGAATACTCTCTGTGTGAGATCAGAAACGGAGAAGAGGTGATTGCTTATTTAGCATTATATCTTTGTGGCAGATGCAATTGGCAGAGATGGAAAACCATGGTAAAAATGTAACAAGTGTAGAAGAACTTGAGTTTTAGTCATATTGCATAGATTCATAACAGCATATAGTAAAAATACAATTGTACCTTTATAGTAACATGAGTCAGTTTCATCCCATTCTAAATGCATAGCCAATTAACAGAGTGAACATGAACAGTCAGTTTTAACAAACTTAACGAAGCTGCTGACACGGCAAACTGAGTTTAGCGCGAGGGAAATTGGTTTGGTTTGGTTACCAGTTTTACATCGCCTGCAACACTGTAAGGTCATTAAAGAGACGGGCTACTTCGACCCTGCCTGTCAGGACCAACACGGGCTGAGAGGGAAAAAATCCTAGCAGAAAAAAAACGATTATCCGCGCTCGGGATTGAACCGGGGTCTTCCGCAAGACAGGTGAAGAGCCTAACCATTACACCACAGCGCCGGTCTATCAGGTGATGAGACAAAGCTTTCACTACTTGCAGCTTGTAAAAGAATGAAAATATAAGAAAAGATAGAATTGGTAGTAGTAGTAAGGAGTGGGTTATTTATAGAGGCGCCAGCCTCAGCTGTTTTAGCCTCTTAGATAGAATTGGTTTTACTGTCCAGATGACACATTTCCTTGCTCCATAGCATTCCCAACACAACAAGACATTGTACATACTGTACAAAATATTCAAAGAATCTTACGCATGGACTATAGAAAAAATAAATAAAGACAATAGAATAATGATGTTAGTAATAGGCCTCATAATAATAATAGAGTACAAAAATGCTGTAACTGTAATCGAATACAGTGAAACTCCTGAATGACGAAGGCACAAACTTCATGCTATTTAGAGAGCTGGAAGGCACAGATAAAGTGATGACAACATTTGATTAGCCCATCAGAAATCAGCTGCCATTTATGTCTTCAACATTTGTGGCATTTTTATTTTATATTTCTTTTTTGTGCAACATAAGTTTTGTATTTCTCGCTCCAGCAAAATACATCTGTTGGTCCACCTTACCCTACTTGTTATGATTTCCCTAATCTGCTAAATCTTGTCTAAGCTAAATGCTAATTGCACAGCAGCTGCAGGACATAAATAAAGAGTGAACATTATCATCATAGAGGCAACTCTGTCTGTAAATATGCTAAATAATGTTGAAAAGCTTACCTCACATGTGTTAGTTTGGTTTGGTTTTGTTCCCAGTTTTACGTCCCCTGCAACACTGTAAAGTCATCTAAGAGACAGGCTACTTCGACCCTGCCTGTCAGGGCCAACCCAGGCTGAGAAGGAAAAAATCCCAGCAGAAAAACTACCACATCGTCGGCGCCCGGGGATCGAACGGGGTCTTTGGCATGACAGGCGAAGAGCCTAACCATTACACCACAGCGCTGGTTCACATGTGTTAATGACTACGGACAGGAAGTGTATTCTTTTACATTGACACACAGGTCACACAAATATTAGAAGATAGGCTAATCAAGAGACTCACTCAAAGCGTGTATAATGAGATTGTATAAAACCTTAACCAGAACCTATTTCAGAAGTGAAACACACTCTTCGTCTATGATGATATAAATGATTGACACTCATTTCCTTGGAAAATACTCAATTAATAATTAATTATTGCTATAAGGCATTGCGCCATCTAGTGGCTAGAAGTAGCCTGTGATTTACATCAATCTCTACTCAACTTACTTCAATCAATTAAAACAACCATTGTGATTGTTACACTAAACTGTCATTAATATAGTAACATTAAATATGATTAAATGAAAAAATTAGTTAATCATCATTCAATAAACTTGACTGTCTGTGAATAATATTTGTTAAAGCAGTAATTATAACACTATGACGAATCTGTAAGCCAGAAGACTACAAGGAAACTTTGCTCCCTGAACCTGCATTCACAGAACTGAAAACAGTCCTATAAGATACAGGGAAAGCCTATTAGTATGCGTATGCCATTGCTGCTATTATCTAAACACAATTGAATGCTGGACATTTTACATAGAGACTAAAAAACATATTCTAAAAATATCCTACCAGTGGCAGCACGTAGCTAAATAAAATGACAATGAGGGACGTGCACTGTGATTATCTCTCATGCAAATTGAAAGGAAAATTTCAAAAGCATCAACTTTGGTTTACCATTGCTGACACTTTCTCAGAGTCGAGAGTCTGCTTACATACATATATGGATTCCTGCAATAAAAGGCATGTTATGTTTCACAAAGATAAAGGCAAAACTAGCTAGTCCCCTGTAGTTTCTTCACCCTGAACAATAAGTAGCCATGCCATTTAAAACCTTTAATGTCCTGGCAACATTCTTGTCATCTTGCATGAAACTTGCACCATCACAACGTGCATAAATTCTCAAGCAGAATGCATTACACTAGCACATAAATGATATGTAAAGAAATGAAACAAATCATATAAAGACTTCCTTCCCTGATATAAAAAAATAACATGAAGTTTATAAAAAACTGAAACTATTCCTGAATTACACTGGCTATGGTATACGAAAAACAATGGCCTCATAAAGGTATATTCAAGCAATGTACAGTCATGTAGGCCTATATCTTGATAATTTGGACCTCAAAAACCCAGATGTCTCGATAATAAAATAAAGATGAGCTGGAGACAGATATTTTCATTTTCTTTTTTTATCTTCAACAACTCAGATATTGAATGTTTCAGGTCTGGATGCCTGATTTGGATGCAAATTACATTTTTAAAAAAGCAAACACTCAACCATTCGTCTTAGTCCTTCCAGTCCATGGATAGTGCAGCAAAACCTGAGTGTCTCGATAATTTTGACAAACTGCTGGGAATCAAGGTGTCCAGTTTATCGAGATATGACTGCATGGTGTTCATAAACACATTACAGTATCCTGGATCTCCATCCCTTTATAAACCCAAGAAGAATCAGAGAAGGTTATTATCAACACCACAACACAGTTGATTACCTTTTGATAAGATGTCAACATGATCACATAACTTTAAGACACAAATCATATACCTAGCGATAGGACTTTCAATGGCAATGAACAAATGATATGAACACCCATTTCTGGTTTTCTTTCTTCAACAACAATTATCACATAAAGGCAACAAAGTGCGACAGCTCTAAACTGGAACAAAGTAGTTGAGCCAATGCATTTGAAAAGGCCTGCTTTTCTCTTTCTCACATCTGAGACAGGCATTAGTCTAAGTGTCGCAATAAATTTCCCAACAAACTTGGTCCCCTCTCAGTCACTTTGCAACAATTTTACTGCGCCTTTTTCTTTCCTGGATCTTGAAAGCAGATGAGGGCAATGCTATCTTCAGAACGTTTCGCTGTGTACCTGAAAGATGAAATCATAGCAAACAATAAGATTGGTGTTGACGTAACCTGCATATTTGCTTAAAAAACAACCCAGCACATCTCTCCTATAGAAATCAAGCTGAATAAAAAATATATATATTTTGAGAGTTTCCAATATTACAACAAATATTTGGATGTCGAATATTCATGAGCACATGAATTACACAAAATAGGACTAAGTCTCAAGTAATTTCATATGTTGCTATATGTTGTTGTGTTGTTTTAAAGCATGAACATATAAAAGTTATGCATGAACTACAGAACCATAACAGCCTCATTCTGAACTATGGGACTGGCCAGATTTCCACCCGGTTCCTCATTATGCCAAACTGGCAATGCAAGTCTAAAGAACGGCAAAATGGTTGGCTACCAGTTCAACATTTCTGCACTTCTAGTTGCAGCCATTGGCACAGAAACTGAATCCCATGCAAGGAAGCTTTTATCTCTTTTACGCTACAGGTCATCATTTGTAAATAACTGACCTTTGACCTTCTCTGATAAGCATTGTGTCGTTTGAGGTCAGTGTGTACTGGCCGTCCTTCACCGACACTGAAGATTCTCCTTCCTGAGGAAGTAACAGAGAAGAAGATGACTTTTTCGTTTTGTTGAAGTTTTACAGCATGAAGTTATTTCAGCTTTAGGAGGTAGTTTGGTTTGGTTTTGGTTTAACGCCCCATGGAACACTGTAAGGTAATTTACGCGGCGGGACCTCCAAAGTTTATGTCCATTTCTAATAGGAGAAGAGGCAGAGCCATGAAAACTATAAAAAAAATCCTGGTGAACCTCCCCAGATTCGAACCCAGGACCTCATCAACTGTAGGCGGGCGGACTACCGCTCGGCCAATGACACCCCTTTAGGAAGTAGATTAAGAGAATAGGAACAAGGTTAAGAAAGGTGTAGAAAGAGCAGACCACATCAGAGCACCCAACAACATAAATTTACAGAGATTGCATCCTGCATTCATCCTGCATGCAATAGTAGAAGGAATTCACCCTGATCCAAATCTCTTCTAACCCTGACCCTTTATTTATTAATACTCGTATAAACAAACCCATACATGCTCTCTCTCTCTTTCATCTCTCTACCTCTTTCCCACTCTCTTTCTCCATTTCTCTCCTTCTCCCTCTCCCTCTTACTCACTTTCTTCCCCTCTCTCCATTTCTTTCTCTTTCTCTATTTCTTAATCCCTTTCCCTCCCGCAATCTCTTTCTTTACCGGTGCTGTGGTGTAATGGTTAGGCTCTTCGCCTTGCATGCGGAAGACCCTGGTTCGATCCCCGATCGCGGAC
>JAUKPP010303312.1:0-15918 GCA_032273245.1 Phyllaplysia taylori
TGTATACGCTGGCATGTCGCGCATTGCTTAATGACCCACTCGGCCTTCGGCCTCGTGACGTCATTCAACAATGCGCGACATGCCAGTGTATACAACATCTCGAATGAAAAAGTCGTGTGTTATTGTCTTATTACACCACAGTTGACGCAGCAATACCATAGCGCTTAATTTAAAAATCATACCAAAACAAACAATTTTGAAGCACTGGCACTCTTTCTCTAACAGATATATAGTGGAAAAAAGAGAATTCCAAACTGAAGTGTAAAAAACCCAGAAACATGCGCAACACAAATGAGATCTCTCGCTGACCCTACTACCCTCCATATGTATTCCTTTTCTTTCCTACCTTCGATGTGAGTTCTGAAATCATCTTGGTGTTGTCCGAGTTGCGTCTCTCAAAGGCCAACACTTTCTCATTGGCTTCATGCAGCCGCAGCTCTGTGGCTCGCAGCAGCTCCGGCAGGGGCTCTAACTCTTGCAGACGCTGGTGGAGGCGCAGTTTCACCTGGGCACATAAAGTAGGCGATAAGTGAGGTTACTACAAGTAAGGTCATGGCAATAAAAAATCTCTGTTTTCTTTTGTTTCTTTGTTTTATTGAGCGATGTTTTAACCTGTGGTCAACACTGCAATGTAAAGTGAACAGTGTGTAGAAAATTGCGGCAATAGAAAATCTCATAAAGAAAAAAACCCTCATTTGTTTAGTTACCAGTTTTACGTCCCCTGTAAGACTGTAAGGTCATTTAAGAGACAGGCTACTTGGACTGCAGCGAATGCTGTCATGATACACGTGAAGATTGTATTTGTAATCGGAATCGCGAGCTTCAGCACTGCTCGATACTGTTATCATGTAGTCCAGGGCAGAATAGAAACATGGCTCTACAAGACAGATCTCGCTGTCCAGTCAGCTCTCCTATTATTATTTCATGTTGATCACACAACATAACAAGAATGATGGTCCACAGAGTGGGGAATTCAGCAGCCTTTAAGGGATGACCTGGTTCATACATTCCAGTCCACACAGCAGATATTTTTTTAAATTTTTTTTTTTAAAACAGATACTTGTTTTTTGAATTTGTTGACCACAGAATAATGCTAACGCTTTCAGGCACATTCAACACTTTAAAGTCGTTTATCCAGGTAGTAAACTAGGACAACAGTAATGCATAAAATGGAAGTAGATGGAGCAGATCACACAAGTCGCTGGCACTATTACATAGGGGCAAATAGTCCATTATGTTCTTCATGGTATTCGCCCCTTTGCGAAACAATCAGCGAAGTGCACCCATTGACCCTACTGTGTCTCACCTTCTCTAGCTCTTGTTCTCCCTCGCGCTGAATCCTCTCCTTCTCTCTAGCCTGTTCCTCCAACTTCACAAAAGATTCATCTGCTTCAGAGCGAGTGCGAGAGGCCTGAAAGAAGTCATCGTAAAAGGGGTGTAAAAAAATTAAGACGAATGGGGGGAAAAAGAATGTTAAGAAAAATAAAAATGGTACAACGAAACAAGGAAAGAGCCAGAACAGAAAGAAAGAGAGAAAGAAAGAAAAAACGCATCAATGACGATGAAGGGATAGGCAAAAATAAGGACAGAACTAAAGGCAAGGAGAAAACTAATGAAAGAAAGAAAAATAGAATACATCCATTCCAATTTTAGTTTGTATTGACAGAAGGTATTAAGAGAAGACTGTTACAGTTTTAACAGTTAGTTAGAAGTTACTTATTTATAGAGGCACTAGGTTTTTTGCTGTTTTAGCCTTTTCTTATAGTTAAAGACAGCAAAAATGAGGGAAACGGATATTTCTCTGTCTCGAAAGTGATCCCTAATACATTTTTACTAACGAGAACAACCTTTGAACTTTCAATATTCTTTTTTTTTCTTTTTTTAATTAAAAAAACCCACAAATGAAAACTTTCAACATGGTTTACAGAAGGAGACAAAATGTGTGGCAAAACTGAATTAGTTTTGAGAAGTTGCAAAACCTGTACTTGAATTACTATACTATGGAAGAGAGATTGACTGCTGTGAATTCAAGCACTTTTGAGAATGAGATAAATACAGAAATACAAAATGGATCATGGATATTTCTCACATGACATTATGTATTCTATTGACCTGTGTTTAGGTACATGTAGCATGATTTCATGAATATGTAGATTCAAGCAGTACATGTAGCAGAAGTGAACTAAATCTACGAGGACATGCAATGAGACTTGGCAAGCAGGATGAAAATTTGAATCATCTGTGTCGTGAAAGCACATAGTGACAGCAATTAGAAATTGGAAATATAACAAGAAATATAGCATGCACTTTGAATTGGAATCAACTATATTTTGAATGGAAACTAACAGAAAAAGTGAATTGCAGATCATAACATACCCATACTTTGACAATGAAACCTTCAAAAGATAAACACACAAACAACCCCAAAAAAAGCACTGCTACTGTAAAAAGAATTAAGACCACCCCCCCCCTCCCCCCATTCCCTTTTTAAAAAAGCCAAACGAAAAAAGCAACAATAAACAAACAAAAAAACCCAACAAAAACAATCTTTGACCATCTTCATAATTTTGAGTTAGATGACAAATGTGGACAAGACTTCCTTGATAATACATGTATTCTCATTCCCGCAGACAAGCTGAGGAAGAAACTATGGGTTTCTATTTTAAATAGCAAAAATCGTGAAACAAAGCAAAGAGCTCCCTATCAGATGGGAGATACCATTGTGAATTTTGTGATTGCAGATCTGATAGAAACAAGGCTGTGACTTTTGTGATATTGGAAGGTATCAGGGCTGTCATAAATCACTGCATACTAAATTCTGAATTTTGTGATTACAGATGGAGACAAAAGTATGATTTTGTTTCTTGGTTTGGTTTGGTAACCAGTTTTACGTCCCCTGCAACACTCTAAGGTCATTTTAGTGATGAGCTACTTCCACCCTGTCTGTCAGGGCCAACCCTGGCTGAGAGGGAAAAAAGTCCCAGCAGAAAAAAACCCAGATCGTCTACGATCGGGGGTCGAACCGGGGTCTTCCGCATGCAAGGTGAAGAGCCTAACCATTACACCACAGCGCCGGGTATGATTTTGTATTATGGAGGGGAACAAGACAGTCAAAACCAGATGTATTGTGAAATCTGTGATCAAAGATGAAGACTGATTTTTGTGATCGCAGAAGGTTACAAGATAGTGACAAATTACCCAACGGCGTCCGAGATGACATCCTCGCACCAGATGATGTGTCTCACGCATCACCAAACCAATCTAGCATGCCGTATGCAATAAAGAAGTGAATTGTTTGCATGTTTTGGGGTTTTACAACACCATCAACACTGTAAGGTCATTTCAGAGTCAGAAGGTAGATTAGGATTAGGCCAATTTTAAGAAAAGCAGCTCTCACAAATGAAATAGAATTTTAAAAAAAAAGGAGCACAATAAAAGAACTGAAATCCACCAAAAGTTAAACTTTAGAGCAAAGAGAATAATCGAAAAACCAACAACAGTAGTAACCAATCAGGTACAGAAATAAAGCAGAAGAAAAGAACTGTAATCCATCAATATTTTAACTTCACAGCAAAAACAGTCAAACAAAAACAATAAATCATGTACGGAGACTGCAGGTGCGCTGGGGCCATGGGAACTATTGGGCTGCAGCAGTCTGATGAGGCTAGTCCTCAAAACCTGCAGACAAAGTGCACAAGGTAGGGCCATGCTTTTAAAAAGCGAAATCTTTGAGTGAAAGAAAAGAAAAGCATTATCGCTTTCAAGTGGGGATATGCGCTATATAAATGCACCCATTATTATTATTATCATTATTTGTACAGCCACAGGGGAGCCCAATTCACAATATAAACCAATTTTAACTCAAAATTAGTGAAAAAAAAATTAGAGAAGCATTCTATATTTATACAGTTGGATCAGAGGAGAGCACAAGATAAACCATTTTTACTCAAACTGATTAATGAAATGGGTAGAACTAGAGACTCTGCTCAATATCTATACAATCAAAGGAGAGTACAAATATTGCCTAACTCGTTCATGATGACCACTCATTATCATGTAGAAAAACAGTCATCATAGACAGACAGTCGTCTTGAAGGGGGAAATGCATAAGAAAAACTCAATAAGGGAGTAAATGAGACTTGGACGTTTTCGCAAGTGGTCGTCTTGTGCAGGTGGTCACTTAAGCAAATTTGACTGTATATATCCATGTTCGTGCAAAATGAATTGATCAAATGGGCAGAGACTCAGAGCAATATCTACACAGCTGGGGAGGCGAGTGGACATCCAACAGAAATCTTCTAATTATAATTCACAAAGATCCAGTGATAGACTCACTTGTTCACAGAACAAGAATAAATAATAGTACCAATAACAATGAGGTCAAACATTTCAATTCAATATACTTCTCATGTGTATTATTTTGCTAAATGGAAGGAGAGACCATCAAAAGTCCAGTGATAATATATGCACATTTACCCATTTTGAAAAGAATCCATAAAATGACTGTTTTGTTCCAGAAAATAGAGTCTTTTAAGTTATATTAGGAATGAAATAAATTTTCTTCAATATACTGTAACAACACTGTCTCAATTAAGACTTTTCAGACATATTATTCTAAGATTAACCATAGGATTTCGAGGTATAGTGTGTTTAAAAAGAGATTAAAAAAATTAATACAATGTAGTATATCTTCATAATAGGGAAATTTTTATCCCTTGCTCCATGAGCCTCATGTACTTTTTGACCCACACTATCACTACTGAAATCAAGGAGAGTTTGCAATCATCCTGTCCGTCATTCACCATCGACATTGTCAAAACTTTAAAAAAAATTAAAAATCAAGAATGCTATGGAGGTATGAATACAGACATTAATAGGTTCTAGTTTCATTGCTCCTCTTTAAGTAGGAATGGACATACATGTAGGCTATACGGATTAAACATTTTCCACATAGTATGGCCATGAATACATGATTAATTTGGAGTTATTAATTATAGAGGCACCAGCATCTTTGGCTGTTTTAGTCCATGAATAAATTTTTTAAAAAGTGTATATTATGGATGAATGTCTTTTTTACCATGTATGTGAATGCCTTTTATGTCTGTGATTATATATATGCATATATCTGTATGAGCGTCATCGAGCACTTTTAGTGGATTTTAGGCGCTATACAAACTAATTATTATTATTATTATTATTATTATTATTTTTATGCTTCCCCTGAAAATCTCATATTTCAACATAGTTCCTGCCATTCCACAATTGCTTAAAAAGTATTTGGGCAATTCCACATTATTGCCCCACTGAGATCCCCTAGTTTTACTCTATAAGAAATAGTCTTTAAGAAAAGAAAGGTGGATAAGGAGATGAGTGGCTCCATATTTATTCACTTTTTGTCATTTTATTAGGACATATTCATCATTGTTATGTTGTGTATTGAGATTGTGGTGTGTATTATTTTTTCTACATATTTATTCACTTTTCGTCATTTCACTAAGACATATTCATCATTGTTATGTTGTGTTTTGAAATTGTGGTGTGTAATTATTTTCTCTAATGAAAAACCTACCATATAATAATACAGTCAAACCTGTCTAAGACGACCACCCAATGTCGAGAAAAAAGTGGTCGTTTTAAACAGGTGGTCATCTTAGAGAAGGATAATAATAAGAAATGTAATTTGGGGGTCAATGAAGAATGGTCATTTGTGCAGGTGGTCATCTTATACAGGTGGTTGTTTGAGCAGGTTCAAACTGTAGTTATATAGTATGGTATGAGATAGAAATGCTTTTCATGTTAATAGAATAAAATTGTTGATGTTTGTTCTCTCACAATACTAAAATATGACTTAAGCAAACAGAATACCACTGACAATATGACAATGCTAAATGACAGGGACCATGTAACAATAGATGATGATGTATCACTTTGAATTTCCAACTGACCCAGATTAATGTCTTTGCACATTCAGGTAATTTCCTCACCTGTTCCTTATACTCTTCTATGAGCTTCTCATACTGTTTGACCGTGCTCCGCAGTTGCTCGCGGTCTTCCTCTGCTTGTTGTGCCTTGTGCTCACATGAAAGGACAGAGTTCTGTGCCAGGCAGAAATAGCCACACAGTTGCATGGTGGTGGTGATGGTGGTGGTGGTGGTGGTGGTGAACGCATGGTGTCAATAAAAGTGGTGGTGAATGTGTGTGTGCGCGTGTGTGTGTGTGTGTGTGTGGGGGGGGGGGGGAGGTATTTGGTTGTAGTTGGAAGGTGATAGCTGTTGTAAATTTGAGAAGGTGTTGATGAATGGGTGGGCAAAGAATGCATATATTACAGCAATGGTAGTGTTAGCTGTCTGAATTTGTGGTGGTTGCAATGGTCCTGAGTTTGTATGTGGTATCACAGACACTGTATTCTTATAGACGGTTCAGTCGCCGAAAACAGAGTCCCCCGGAAACTTAGAGTGCCACCTGGTGCTTTTATGGAAATTCGCGTTCCTATTTTTCTGCACATGAACGCTATTTTTATCCTGTGCTATCTATAAAAAGGACGGGAAGTTCTTTTTTACTATGAAAGACTTTACCCGACTTGGGTTGCGGGGAAAACCATTTCGGGAAAATTCTAAGAAAATATTGGAAGAGTATGACGTTGGAAATAAACATTAGGAGGATTTAGTTTTGTTTTTATGAAGTTGAAGAAACAGTTACAATAGTTTTTACTGAAATCACAAATGATTTGATACTTTTTACCCGGCTCTAATTTACTATACACAAAGAGTCATAAATGCTCTGCCCCACTACTGCCGCCAGATGTCGCTGCTTACCGGAAATGACACTTTTATATATAGGTAAAGAGAAGACTGAACCGTCTATAAGAATACAGTGTCTGTGGTGGTACTGAATTTGTATGATGGTGGAGGTGGTGATGAGATGGTTGTAGCTGTGTTAATGGGTGTAGTAGTGGTGGTCGTGTTTGCAGTATGGTTAACAAAATGGTTGTGGTGGTGGTGGTGGTGGGTAGTGGAGGCTGTAGATGAATTAGCAATAGAGGTGGTGGTGGGTAGTGGAGGCTGTAGATGAAATAGCAATAGCGGTGGTGGTGGCAGTGGTGTGAGTGTGTGTGTGTGAGAGGGGGGGTCATGGTAGTTTTATAGCTGGATTGTTCTTGGTGTGTGCTGTGACTGTGGGGTTGGTGGACATCAAAACTAGTTAAAATAAAACAAAAGCAATGAGACAAGCTTTGCAAACTCTGAAGTCTTGAGTAACTTAAACTCTCTTGGTGTACATGTATGGGCTTATGAATCAGATAAAGAAAGATATAAAAACTGAAATAATTTCACTACAAGATTGCGCAACTGGGCTGGCAAATAAAAAAAAAAGGCACCAAGGTTACTATTGCTTCAAGCATCATAATCCATGCAGGAAAGCTGCGGAGACTTTTCATTAAGTAGCCTACCAGTAGCTACAAAAGAATAAAAGCTAACATATCGTCAACTCCTCCACCCTCCCCTCTTTTGCATCTATCATGTCCTACAAGGATATGAGTTTCAATAATGATAATTCTCACAAAGTTATCTCCTTTCTTTTATCAACCATACAATGGCATATTATTCTTTATGGGGTCTTTCTTATGTACATAAAATCTTACTTTTAATAACAAGCTTGCCCCTTGACAAAAAATCAAGCACTGATATGTTTCTTCTCATTATACAGCATCATGCTAGTTCTTTTTTGTACCGTCTTCAAAATTTTATACAGGGAATGTGGAGCATTTTATGTTTTAGCCATTGAGTTCAAATCACATTCTCATCTCTAAAATTTTGGACATAGTACAAAAAAGAACTATGCTGACAATTATAAAAACTAGCGTTAAGCATGCTGTCAGTTTCTAATTCATGCACGAAAAAGCTCTCTAAACTACTAGTTCCATATAATCATATCAATATTAATGAATCTTTGCTGAAGCAGGAAAAAAATAGGGAGTAAATAATAGTAAAATAAAAATGTGTACTGTAAATCTTGATCAAGTTTTGATATCGATATCCCATCTTTTTCTCCTCCCTCCATTAATCCATTTGCCCCTTCCTCTGGGACACAAATACTATACTAAATCGTCATGGTGCTTCCAATATGACCTAACTGATATTTTGCACTTCTGAGATAATCGGGAAAAACTGATTTGGCCTGACTCTTATGTTACAAGAAAAAACTTTGTGGATATATCAAAATTTAGTAAAACGGCCCAGCACCTTTGAATAAATTTAATTCCAAATGATGCACAATGAAGTGGAGAATTGCGTAATGGGCTTATTCCATAATGGCTTGAGTCGGTCTTACAAAATTTTGGAAGCACCATGCAGAAATTAAAACTGTTTCTTTTTAATTAAGAGGTTGTAGGAGTGGAAAGACAGGGTTTGGTGGGGAAATGGTGCAAAACTGCCGCAAATCACTTCACACTGTATAGAAGAAGGCAAAAGAAAGAAGAAAGAGAGTTTAAGGGATAGTGGCAGCAAGAGGCTGAGAGATAGAGTGAGTGAGATATAGAAAGAGAGATAAAAAGAGAAAGAGAGAGTGACAGAAAGAGGCAGAGAGAAGAATGCTTTTTTCTAACACTCCCTTCAGGCTAGAGGGATATTTTTTTTAAAAAGTACCGTAAGAGTGTATGTGAGAGAGAGAGAGAGAGAGAGAGAGAGAGAGAGAGAGAGAGAGAGAGGGGAGAGAGAGAGATAGAGGGAGGGGATGTAGAGGGAGAGGGAGGGAGGGGAAGAGAAAAAGAAGAGAGAGAGAGAGAGAGAGAGAGGGAGGGAGAGAGAGAAAGACATACCATATATTAAGACAAAAAAAAAGAAAAAAGCAAAGTGTGCACAAGTGCATGTGTGTGTATGAGAGGAAGAGAGAGAGAGAGATAGAGAGAGAGAGAGAATGATAGACCTAGAGGTATAACCTATCCCCTTAACCTCCTCACCCCACCCTCCTCACCTTCATCCTCTCCATCTCCAGCTTGAGGTTCGTGTTCTCCGTCATCTTCTCGTGTAGCCTTGTGGTCAGCGTCTCGTTCTGGGCCTTGGCATTCTCCTCCACACGGTCCACCAGCGCTTCTAGTTCTGATACTCTTCTGTGAGATGTGGGGGGAGGAGGATGGGAGTGTGTGTGTGTGGAGGGGGGTGTTAGATATGTGTGTGTGTGTGTGTGTGTGTGTGTTTGTGAGTGGGTTGTGTGTGAGTGAGTGTTTGTGAGTGTGGAGGAGAATGGGGGTTGGTGTGTGTATGTGTGTGTATGTGTGTGTGTGAGAGAGCAAGTGTTTGTGTGTGTGTAAGTGTTTGTATGTGTGTGTTGTGAGTGTGTATGGGTATTGTTGTGTGTAGGTTTGCATGAGTGTTGTGTTTTTGTGTAATGTGTATGTGTGTGCATGGAAAAGGAAGGAGTGGGGGTAGGGGGAGGGGAGGAAGAGAAATGAAATTGTCAATTACATGAGTTCCCTAAGAAACAAAAGTGTATCCTACAGACACATAGATGTTCAAATACATTGTAAAATAGCAACACAAATTAAAACAACAGTGTCGCCATGATTGAATCATAATATTTTTTATGAAAGTAGAGATTGAGCGACATTAGAATTATCAATTGAAAAATCATACAATGATTGTTATGTAAACAAAAACAGTAAACAAATGACTATAAGTACAGCGTTAAAACCTACAGACAAGCTATCAAGAAAACTAATATGAAAAAACGCAGCATCTGTCCACTATAGTATTTAATTAAGCAATATTAAGATGGCTAAATGCATAAAATCAAAGGCAAAAGAATTTGCAAAATGTTTGAGTAATGCAAAAATTGAACTATGATAAACAGACCTACTACTGCTATGACTTATAACACTAAAAATATAGCGAGTAAAAAGCAAAGATCTTTCCACCATTAGCATTAGGAGATTCAGACCTCATCCAAGCCAACTTACGAAACCAGCTAAGAATAGGTTACCAACTGATGCGCCCTATAAAAAAAAGCTAATATTGCTAGTATGAAAATTTTTTTAACAAAATCTACCAAGCTCCAAGCTACTATGAGCAATAAGTAAAGGATTAGCAACGGGTGACAAAATAAAACACTATTTGACAAATGAAATATTGGTGATATATTGGTACACAACACAGCACATTTTGGGTGCACAATAGAAGGTCACTCACTTGAATATAATATAGTGGCATGTTAGGTGCAGAGACAATTGCATAAAAAAATCACAGTTGTCACAAACATAAAATTTTAATCATGAAATCACATCACAAATACATAGACATATTGCTATGTATTGACAAATCAAATGATTAACTGAAATTATATGAGCACTGGTGACTTTATGAAATTGAAAATTAATTTCTAAAAAAGGATTTAAAGAGAAGAATATGAAAACCATAAAAATTAATGGCTATTCTGCCCTGATCATTAATGACACTAGACAGAGGGGGAAATATGAAATTATTAACGACAAAGACATAGCAGTGTAGACAGGTAAAGAAATACACCTAATTCTATCATACTATTGATAGCAACTTTTAAAAAAATAGTGAGAACAAATTTACATCACGATAACAATTATAGATCATGAAAAAACAGGATGGAAAAAAAAAAATACAGGAGTACAGATAAAGTTCTGGCTTAAAGAGAGTTTGAGATAGAATATTTGAAGAAAATGGACCAGAAATTTCTAGATAAAGTAGCAAGGGTTGGGGCATGGCGGAAATACTGATCAAATAAGAGTGTATGAAAGAATTGTTGCACCAAATACAATGTGACGTGATAAAAAGAAATGAAGTTATTCAAGAGACATCTTTATCTTCTAGAAATATCAGAAAGATGATGCGACAAAACACCTTACTGAAAAACAGAAAGACATGAATATAGAGTAATATAGACAGAAGAATCTAATATTTGTTTATGTACTCTTTCGACACAGTTAGGTCATTTTAGTGCCAGGAAGTAGTTCAGGACAATAGTTGAATAGCAAAATCAGAAGTACAGAGAAGGAGCAGACCACATCAGAGTGCCTGCTATCTTCCCACTGTTTGAAAAGATAAAGAATGTGAAAGAATTTAAGCATCTAGGGGAAATTTCTTTTGAGCACCATCATAAGCTCAGTTTGATAAAAACTCAGTTGTCAATGGACAGGGCGGCAGAGGCAGAGGACACAAATAGACTTCAAGTGTTCACAAATAGACTTCAAGTGTCCACAAAGAGAGGACCCCTTGCTACAACATAGTCTACAAGTGTCACATAAATATATATATATTTTCCTGGCAAATCTCAGACAACCACATTGGGACTGAAAGGTGAACACCTGAGAGAGAAAAAAAACCTCAACCCCAACTCAAAAAGAAAAACTAATAGCATGGGACTCTTGTAAATTAAGAAAGATAACCTACTTTACAAATTTCACGTTTACATTTTGTTTGTTCTGTTGGGGCTTAACGGCACGTTTGAGACTGTAAGGTAATTTAGTACCAGGAACTAGACTTGAACAATAACTCAAAGAACTAGCACAGAAGTAGAAGGAGCAAACCACACCACCACACCCCCCCCCCCCCCCTCACACCCCCGCAATCCCACTCCCCACCCCCGCCACCCCACTCCCTTACAACCACCCACGACTTTTCTTTTCCTTTTGGCAGTTCCAGGAAATAGAAAGCATCTCCACAATGTCGATAATAAAGAGTGATATTACATCCTATAGCAAATGCAACTCTACACTTCAAAACACATAATCCACGCCCCCCTCCCCAATCTCCCCTAAAAAAAAAAGGACCCAAGAAAAAAAAAACATAAACAAAAAAGGACTCCTGACACTTGTAAACCAAAGGAGACAACTCACGTCCTGAACTGCTGACACTCCAACTGCAGAGTTGCCTTCTCTTGGCCCAGTGACTCCATACGAGCGGAGCTTGTGGTCACATGACTGGTCATCTCCACACTGCCTCGCTCCAGGTCGGTCAAGCGCTGGTTGAGACGAGACACTTCCTCGTCCAGACGTTCCGCGCGCAACTTCTGGGCTCTAAGACAGTGCGTGTGAATGTGCAAATGACCACAAGATGTGGGAAAGTGTTATGTGATTGTGCTGATCTCACACAGGTGAAAAGTGACAGTGATTTTACGAAGATACAGGAACACCACAGTTTGTTTATGTGTGAAAATAAGTGAACATTTACAAAGAGAACGACATAAATATATACATGTATAGCTAATTTGGGACGCAATAGCAAATAAACGATAGAATGATTATTGATCTGAGAACAGATTTCAATGAAACCATGGAAATGCCAAACCCCACAGGACAGCAACCATGAAGATACTATGGATGGTCTCTCGTGCAAATGGGCCTCTTATAGGATATTCTGATATCTCAGTTTTAACCGTTGTTACAAAGAGAGATAAAGAACGTATACAGTAGAACGCTCATATTATCTCGGCATCTGTTAACTGGACATTCGGATTAAGTCGACAAGATTTGGAATTCCCAACTTTTTCTTATTTACTACATTGACCTCCTTTAAGTTGACTTTATCTTTACTCGAAGTGATTTCAATAATCCCAGCAGTATCGACTTATGCGGGTTTTACTGTATGCATATTCATAGTGTTGAGCACAAATAAGCTAACACTGATCAGTGTTATAGCAACAATTTTTACAAATATATTGTAAGAGAGTGTGTAACTCATCAGACATAACCTAAAAAATGTGCCTCTTATTCTTAAACCCCATCCAAAAAGAAAACAGTGATATTATAAAACAGTTTCTAACCTCTTCAGCACACAAGCTAAGATTTTGAATAAAATCGTCGTAACTATGCTGCAGTAATTCTTTCTGTTGGAGTAAAAGCTTAAATGCATCTTTTTTCATATATTTACAACAGTTTACAAAAAGTTAGGTCTACAACAATTTTTAATTTTACATTACATGGTGGGTATTCTGTCTTTAGAGTACTTTGCTCCTTGCTTGAATTATTTTTCTTTACTCTGCAAAATTTGTCTTGGATATCAATGAAAAAAAAGGTGGCAACTAGCAAAGGAAAATTTTTCTGAATCCAGTTATTTTGCCCTGTATGTAAGCTGTTGAATCACATAGAATAGACATAAAGTTGGTTCATATTTCTGGATTTCATGATTTATCAGGAAAATTGACATCCCTGACAGAAACTTTCTATCAAACACGTTTTTTTCTAAAACAAAAACAAAAAAAGGAAAATATTCTAATGTTCAAAACTAAGACCATTGTTCTGGTACAGATGCTCGTTAGGAAAAGATAAAGGCAGGAAAGAAACCATTAGAAGGCGTTTGCATGGTGCGCAGAAGCAACTTGACGTGCTTGTTCTAAACCTACATTAACAATCATGTGATGAAAATTAAAGCAGATCAGTAATGATGGCTTTCAGCAACATTGTGCACAATCATCTCTCTCTCTAAAAAAAAAAATCACCTTCTTATTCAATTGGCAACCCAGAAGATTCCATCAAATATAAAAGGGATAGAACATTCTTGCCATAGTAACACTACTATAGTAACTGCCTAGCTAAGTTAGAAGGTATTTATTTATAGAGGTGTCAGTTTCTTTTGCTGTTTTAGCCTTAACTGTTGCCTAGCGTGCTAGCTGATTGTTAGTTCAAGCATTAAAACAAGACTTTTCACCAAGGCTGTAAGGATGGGGACGTAGGTAGATAGAAGTGTGTCAGAGTGTTGAATGTTTTGGGCTTTTTTTTACAGCAGTCAGTTATCAAGAGCTGAATCTGAGAGTAAAAAACTTTAATTTCCAAAAGTGTATACAGGATAAGAATCCCCGTGAGTGACGAATGTATGTGTGTGTGTGCGTGTGTGTATGTACATGTGTATGCATGTGTGTGTGTATGTGTGCACATGCTGCAAACGCGAGTGTATGTGCATGCGTGTGTTTCCCTGTGTGTTTGTTACATGTGTGAACACTTGAAAACCGCTTGCTCATGAGGGATGCTTCGGTTCAGGCCCTGCCCACACTGTAAAAACACTTCGGAAGCATGAAGTAGATTAGGACCAGAGTAGTGGTTTCTTTAGAAGAAGCAAATCCCAACGCCATGTCCACAAGCAACTTTCTTTAGTTGACGAACAAAACAACAAAAGCCCATAGCAAAAGGCAGCAATAAATTTTGACAAAAGATCACGCAGCTTCCAGTATGAACAACACGTTAACTCCAACCATAAAAAGACGTTAGGTAGGATCAAAATTAGATGCATTTTGAAGATATGGGTTTTAAACTCAAGTTGAACTTATTGAAACATAAATTTCAAGAAAAAGAAGTCTTTAATGCCCTTTCTTCCCTAACCATAACCAGATTTGCTTAATTCTTGTAGCGAAAGAGATGTCCAAGAGTACTATAGTTTTTGCTGATGCAACTTTCTCATCTGGTAGACGCAAAGGTAAGGTGACTTAAGTGTGTAGGTTTGGTCATTATCGAAACATATTAATGCTACTGATTTATGTACAAACTGTGCTTGGTTTTTGCAGGTTTTTATGTGTTCTCTTGATATCGCTGCCTTTTTTCCTGTGTAGATATTTGAATAAAAAACTGCAGGTAACTAATTTAGGATCTTAAAAGTAAAACAAAAACCCATCTACAATGTAAGCCCTTTATGTCAGAAATACAGAAAAAAAAGTACATCTCTCAGACAATACATGCAATGTGTAGCCTGGAACAGATTAAAGAGGAAGAAACCGTGTCAATTGTAAACCTTTCTGGCTAATCTTTGATAAGAGCATCTCTTTTCTTATGCATTTGCAATGGAGCACCACTGTCCATTGGATCAAATTGATGTACATGCAACAACAGGTTTGCAAACTTTTCAGAAAACAAATTAGGGACAATCCAGCACCCTGGCGCTGATCGGGGGTGGGGAAAGGAGGGGGGCACGTGATAGTTTTAAATTAAAATTCAGTGATATAGCCTACATAAACAGTTTAAAACAGTAACTAAGCCTACAGAGATTTAGTCCACTCACCAACCAATGTACACAAAGCATTGGGTTGCTTTGAATGTTTTGTTGATTAGACAGCTACAATTATTTACTTTTCACAGTGCAAGGCATATTTCGGGACAATCTTTCCCTTTTTGGGACTTTGGAACAAATGGCTCAATTTTGGACACTCCTGAAAATATCGGGACGGTTGGCAAGCCTGCAACAATCTAAACTTTAAATTGGCAAGACACTACAAATATCGAACTTCTGCATGAGGTGCAAAATTGACTCATCAGATGCAATTTAATTTGGAGCAGGAGCAATACCATTCCCTGTGTCACTCTCAAAACCATATAAAAGGCAAGTGTGAATGGTAGCATAAATATTTAATGCCTCAATGAAGATGGTGCTGATCGATCACAAGAAAAATATCATAGTGAATTTTTTTAAGTTGCACTATAAATTTCTGTTATAATAGTCAGATCCTTTTCTAAAGAAATGATAAATTCGCACCAGCTATAGTAACTCAAAGTTTTGTTTGATTTATTGCTAGCACAGACTACTGTAAGCATTTAAAGATAAGCAGAGCATAGGTGTGGCATTCGAGACAAAATGACATAGAGCGACAAAGATAACAAGCAAATGGAAGCAATTGCAACATGCACCATGCAGTTATCTAATAAACATTTTAAAAAAAAGAAAAACACCCCACAGACATAATAAAGTGGACTGATTTGGGGTTTTCAACTCTTTGTCTCTGTAAAGACATCATATTGTCTCATTGATAATAATAAAAAAAAACTTTATGGAAAGCTGCAAGGAATGCAACGTCACTGTTGATTTGACATCATTATTGTCTCATTGAAAATAATAAAAAACTTTATGGAAAGCTGCAAGGAATGCAACGTCACTGTTGATTTGACATCATTATTGTCTCATTGAAAATAAT
>JAUKPP010303422.1:0-19222 GCA_032273245.1 Phyllaplysia taylori
CCCCCCCCCCCAAAAAAAAAGATGAATGTGTTGGTGGTTGGCAGGAGTTCTAGTGTGGCTTACTCCTTCTACTTCTTTCTTTGTGTTGCTATTGATCTAATTTACTTCCTGGCCTGATATGACCATGTAGTGTTGATAGTGACGTAAAAACTCAACAAAAGAAATAAACAAAGGTAAGTGAGAAGCATATTTGGGAATTGTTTGAAAAGGAAATTGTAGCAATTACTTTTAGGAAAAATGGGGAAAAAAAGAAAAGATGAATGTGTTTACAAAGCAGTAAATCCTTTACAAAATTTCCTTTTGTTTTGTGTACAGCCGAAGGACGAGGTCCTGGAGCGTCATGCACACCTCCACCAACAGCAACAACACAGCGCTGGGCCCACCAGTGGAACAGATACTGCTGGAGTCAGTGCTTCACATGGGGAGCAGGACAAGGTGACGGGACTCTTTTTCTTTTTTAATTTCTTTTTCCTTTTCTTTTTTATTGGCCTCTGTGGTGTAATGGTTATGCTCTCCGCCTATTATGCAGAGTATATGCTGGATGGTTGTCATGCATTCTGGTGTGGTCTGCTCCTTCTCCTTTTTTCTTTTTGTAAGTATTATTATAACCTATTTTGGGCGAAAATTCCCCAGTGCTGATATAACTTTACAGTGTCGATAGTACCGTAAAAGAGTAGAGCAGACCTGTAAGTCTTCCGACAATTGTCGATTTCCGGCAATATCGTCATGGCTCAACACATGTGAGTTTGCTTTTGTTTCTTTTTGTCTTTAATTATGATAGCACTGTTATTGTATGCGATTATGATAAGTGCTGCGACAGACGCACACGCTTCAAAATTTTTTTTAGGCAATTTTGTCTGATACCACTTACATGTCTGGTAGAGTCTTTTGAAAATTTAAAATGTCTCATGCTGTGGTGCAATGGTTAGGCTTTTCGACTATCATGCGGAAGTCCCAAGATCAATCCCGCTTTCGAACAGCCAGAGTTTTTTTTGTCTGGGAATTTTTCCCTCTCACTCCAGATTGGCCCTGACAGGCAGGGTAAAAATAACCTGTCTTTTAAATGACCTTACAGTGTTGCAGAGGAGGTAAAAACTGGTAACCAAACCAAACCAATTGAAAATTTCCCTATTAGGGTTGGCAACTCTGCTTGTATTTTGCAGTGTAGAATCAAAATTTAACATTGAAAAATTATTTTGTCACAGGCGGAGGACAGTGAGTCTCCGATGGGTGAGCAGGAACGGTTGCAACTGGAGCAGGACACAGCAGCAGGGGACACCACTCCAGACCCGACTCCCTGGAACGGGGGTGAAAGCTCACCCGAGACAGTGGAGCACCAGGAGGTGGTGGAGGTGTCGACGTCGTTACCAGAAGGGGGACACATCAGCTCCAGTGACTCTGCCTCTCCAGACATGGAGAAGGAGCAGTTGTTTGTCAAGTTCAAAGAAGTAAGTGAAGAGCTTCAGCACAAAGTGCATTATTTGTGGAAGAACGAAAAATTCAGTTACACCACTTTTGATGACAAAGAATAACCAAGAATCATTTGGCTGGAAAAAAGACTATCACAAAGCACTTTATTTGGTCTTAAAAAATTATGGTAGCAACAAAGATTTTCGTTTACAAATACGGAGAAATTCAAACAATAAATTGCATTTTTCACAGAGCAGTTTCATCCCTTTAGCATATAACACATTGAGCATTTGAGGATTGTCTATGGAGCTTGATTGAATCATGTACAGAAACCTCCACTAGGACTTCTGTGTTTACATAGTTGGATGCTGATTTCATGATGTTTTTGATTATAGGAAGAGTCTGATACTCTAAGCTGATTATTTCTTTTCATATCTGAGAATCAACATCCATCTTGGAACTAGTTTTGGCAGAGAGATTCAAGAGAATAATCTCCCCATATTATCTGGTATCTAAGATCACTTTTTTTTGGTCAGAAACTGGAATTTAGAAAGAATTTATGGATGTGCAAAGTTCTTCTCAACACCTCAGAGTAAGACAGGGCATGTGTTCTCTCTCTCTCACAGGCTCAGTACAAGCTTGCGGTGGCTGAAGCTGAGATTGCCAAACTCAAAGCAAAGGTAAGAAGCACCAGACAATACCACATAGGGAATAACTGTACCTCTTAAGACCTCGGTGCAACTATTTGTACATGGCAATGAGACTGAGATGGAGGAGAATGTTGGGGGAAGGGGAGGGCTTGTCTCATCTTTAGCTAAGTTGATATTTCAATCAACCTCTGGCACACAAAACGGAGTGGAAAGTGGAGTTGAAATTATGGGAGTCTTTTATAGTGGTTTACCGGTTACATCGTATCAATGTAATTATTTCAGTATCTTTTGGTCTTTTGTGTCTAAAATCTGTCATTGCTCGTTGTGAATACCTGAAATATAATGTTTTTCCCAATTTTCACCCTCTCACAAAATGAAAAAAGAATTTAATCAGCTTTTTTAGACACGGTAAACTCATACTTCTATAGTTACATGTTTTTCAAATATATGCTTTATCACATTCTGAACCTTTGTAATTTTGATGCAGTATCTCTTCTGCCACCTGGAAACTTTTTTCCTACGACTGATTAATTTCATTGTCTCTATTTCCTGTGTTGCTGCTTTGAAAGTCTCATGATTTTTATTTGATATGCCTTGGACTAATTGCTGTTTTAAACTTTTACAGAATATAGTTTTAGACTCTGTGGAAGGACAGAAGAAATCATTGGAGAAAAAAGTTGAGGAGTTGAACCGCAAGTTCTTGGAGAGAGACAAGCATTTCGAGGCCATGAAAACAGAATTGTCTCAATACAAGGTAAGGGTTTTGATTGTGTTTGTAAGCATCAATGCATGATTGCTTGAATGGGTGTATGGGAGATGTGAGTGAGAGGAAGGGAAAATGAAAGAGCAAAAACAAGAGATGTAGATAATAATAGGAGGTGATTAGTGAATGTGAAAAAGAGAAAGATGCGGTGAACGAGAAAGCAATTGAGTATTGAGTGAGACAGATTTGTTGGGTTTTTTAACAGTCTCCTCTTTATGCTGGAGAAAGATTGTGAGAAAAATGTTTTATCCTGTAAAGAGCATGTTACTTTTGTCCCAATCTATTTGCTTGCACTGAAATAGCCTTACAGCGTCGACAGTGCAGTAAAATCGCAACGGAACATAGCAGAAATAGCATCATCATTATTCTTTATGTGCATATAATATATGAACCATTGAGCATGTGTTTTTCCTCTCAGGACATGATGGTTGCTTCTCAAAGCCAGCATATTCAGCTGGAGAGAAAGGTGAAGGAACTCGGAGCTTTGGAGAAGAAATACCATAAGGCCAAAAAACTCATCAAGGACTACCAGCAAAGGTCAGCATTGTTCTGTATACGATACCTCCCTTCCGACATATCATTCTGCTGTGGCATGAGCAACCTTTTTTAAATTCTTCTTTATGCCACAAAATAACTGATGTTTCAATGGTCCATAAATTCATAGGCGTCTGTAAAGGAAAACAACAACAAAAGTGGGTGCTTGGCAGGTGCTTCGGTGGCGCTTGTTCCCACCCCTTTCATTCTGTAATTTTTCGCAATCTAGTTCCTTGCACTGAAATGACCTTATAGTGTTGTAAAATCTCAATTAAATATTTTTTAAAAAGAAACTCCCATCGTCGAACAGCATGAAAAGGCTATCATGCCAGACCTGTTTGATGATATGACTGCCAGTCAGTTACAAAATAAGTGAAGGGACTTTGACATAGATCCATGGGGCAGTCAGCTAGAATGAAACAGCAGATATAAATTGTACATTGTCTCACTCGATTCCACTTGTGTTGACAGGGAGAAAGATTTCATCCAGGAGCGTGAGTCCTTGTTTGAGCAGCAGGCTGAGAAGGACCAACAATACAACTCTCTTGTCAAGTCACTCAAGGACAGGGTGAGTCAAAAGTCTTTTGAGATAACTAATTTTCAGGCAATTTTCTTTTTTTTTTCTGAGAAAAAAAGAAAAGAATAACACTCACTTCTGTTTTGTCATGATTAATTTTACAATAATGTTATTTGACACTACCACACTAGGGCACTGGACAAAGAAAAAAATCCATCTCCTCACTAGGGGGCTGATGGACCAAGGAGGAAATAGCAAAATGTGAACACTGCTGCCTGAAATTTGTTAGGTATTTTTAGTATAATAAATATAAATTATATTCAGCAAATTTGTTTTAAGATTTTTCTGATTGTTTGAAAGATTCTCAAGTCAATTTTCTCCTATGCATGCATTTCAAAGTCAAAGTTAAGAGCATCCATTATTCAGTTAAAACTTTTTCTATATCTAGAATTTTTTAGAATCCTCATTCTCTGGGGGTTTTTTTAGATTTTTACCCTGGAGAAGAACCTGACGTCAGCTCAGAAAGAGGCGGGTCTTCCCCAGGCCTTACCTACTGCCCCTGAGCCTGAGCTGACTCTGACCACCACAGCCCCTCCCGCACCACTGGTCAAGGCAACACTCAATGGATTAGGTCAGTTGGCTTGTCTGTCTGTCTCAGTCTATTGTCTGTCCATCTCTCATACCGGATCTGTCTGTCTGTCTTTCTTTTTTTCGTTTTGTGTATTTGGTCAAGGTAATGCTCAATAGATGGAGTCAGTCCTCTTTTCTATCAGTTTCTCTGTTGTCTGTTTATCTGTGATGTCCTATCTATCTGTCAGTCTTTCATTTTCTTGGTTTATTTGGAAGTCAACGTCTTTTTTTACCTGTTTTAGGAGATATCAGAATTGTCTTTGCTTGAACATTATTGCCAGTTTCCCCACATTGGATGTCGGCTGTAACCTAACTTCAGTTACCATATACATGTAAATATACTGACACTGAGCTGACTGCAGCTCAATCCGGAAGAGGAAGGGCTTTCAAGGGCCATTTATTCTATAGCCTGTGGCCAAATGGTTCTCCTGTACATGCAATATCATCAAAAACAAAAGAACTGTTTGTAGTGTTTAAAAATTCCCTAGTTTGTAGAAGGCTAAAACAGCCAAAGATGCTGACGCCTCTATAAACAACTTTAAAAAACCTAGTTTGTAGGCTATAACAGCCAAGATGCTGGCGTCTCTATAAACAACTAACTTAAAAATAACCCATTAGTTTGTAAAAGTTTTACGGCACTACCCGGACTCCGAGAAGGGTTGTTATGCCGTATTGGGCTTGCCTTCAAGCGACGGGTGTGTGGATATGTCGGAAAGTGAAGGAATCTGGAGTTCAGGGATTGTTTGTTCAGTTAAGTGTCCCGCCCTTGTGGAAGTCCGGTTAAGAGGTTGCTGTCACAGAATGAGGAGACAATTGACAAGTTGCTTACGACTTCAAGTTTTTTCCATCTTAGTTTGCCTGTGATCCCTTCCGTCTAAGATTCTGCATATTGTTTTCATGAGGATCGGGATCACTGGCGAAGGCTACTGTATCATGCACGCTTGTCATAACAATGCTGTCTGTGTATCCCATAGAAGATGAGTCGTTGTCACCACTGAACCAGTCGACAGAGGATGTGCTGGAAACCTCAATGTCCTCAGAGATCTCAGACGCACCAACGTCTCCTGGTAGGTCTTATCGTCATCCCACCTCTGTCACGGGCAATGAGGGACAAGTTGTGTTATGCAATTATTACGACTAACACACTTGCTTTTTTTATGAGTGCCGTTAGAGGGGGGAGGACTTTTATTTCTGGTGGATTTTGGCTGTTCAATGGGATTTTTTCAGGATTTTTTGTTTTGCCATTACTTTTACATTTTTCTTGTACTGGTACTGGGAAAGTAGAGAATGGAAAAAATTAATGCGAATCTAAACATTGATCTGTGAAAGTAAGAACCTCACATTGTCTTCAGAATAGCTGGCTAAAGTTGAGTCGTCATGCTTTAATCTTGGCTTTTGTTCATAATGTAGTTCAGGGTGTAACCACAATACTTGTTTGTTTGGGTTTTACAGCTCTGTTGACTCTGTAAGGTCATTTCCATGCTGAGAAACATTCCAAACTACAACACTTTAATGTGCAGGGTGATTTTTTCATATTGATCAATTCTAAACTGAAATAACTCAAAGACGGCAAGAGGTAGGAACATCCTGTTTTCGACAGATTAATCCTCATCCATTTAAGTTTTTTCTGATACCAAAATCAACCCAAGTCAAGAACCCACTGCTCGACATCACCAGTTTGCGTGAACAGACCGCAATTTTTAGCGCCCAAAAATTACGCTATTCTTCCAGTTACAAGTGCATCTTGTGCGTTCACAAAGCATCTCGCACGCCTGCAGTCCCGAGAACATTTCAACTTTGCACAGCGAAAAAAGCATCATCCAAAACCCAGCCATATCTAGGTATCAAATTTTTGTAGAATTTTTATATGTTTAATGTGATGACATCAAAGATAGTAAGAACTGGATTTGCGAAGTGCATGGTGCCCGATCAATGAAAAAGACGACTTCATTAATTTGATACCACAAGAGACATCCATCGCTTTCAACCTCAAACAATAAAACACAATTTTTTTCATGAAATATGAAGCCCGAGCTTGGTGGACATTATCACTTTTTGAAAAACAGTTTTAACAATCTTTCTGTTGCCTTACGTTATTTTCTTGCAGTCTTTCTCTTTGGTGTACCAGTGCGCTCTTTTGACACCATGATCTAAAAGGGTGTTGTTCCGTTAACTCCTTTTAAGAATGCCGTCTCTATCAACATAATCTTATCAAGTATCCCAGACAAAACTTAAATGGCCAGAGAGTGCTGTGCAGAAAACCGTTTTTTTTTTTTATCTCTTACCGTTTTAGAGATATTTCAGTTTAGAATCGACCAATATGAAAAAAACACCCTGTATATTCATTAAATTTAAAACGCTGCTGTGTGTCGTGTCCCCCCTTTTTTTTTTTTATCCTTCCCAAAAGTAGTCATATTTCCGGTCTTCTTGCCAATCAAAATGAGGAGCATATCTTTAAAATTACTTTTTAAAAGAATATGCCAACACAAATTTATTTGAATGCTGGGGGTGTCAATGTCAATAGTTTTCTTTTGGAAAGACAATGTATGTTAGTGATATTTATGCTCTTATCAGAGAAGGACGTCTGATTTTCAAATGTTGGATGCTGATTTCATGATGTACTTTGCTATAGGAAGAGTCTGATATCTGAGCTGATCTGATAACTTTTCATATCTGAAAATCAACATCCATCACGGAAATAGCTTCTATTATGGGAGATGGCTAAGACAACCAAATAAGCTGGTGCCTCTATTAATTGTAAAACTTCAAATCAACTATTATGGGAAGACATTGATTTAAAAAGTCCTTCAACACCATGATCCTCATTTTGAAGGGCTACAGTAGGAATGTTATAGATACAAGTTGTTGATATCTGAGAATGATACAGAGTTTTATTTCTCCTTGTATCTGCTCCAGTAGACGGGGAGGACATGAGCGAGCGTGAACTCCCAGCATCACCAAGTCCTCCCCCTCTTGACCAGGATATTGCTCTGACCTCTTCACCTCTTGCATCAAGGCCGGTGGAAGAAACAGTTGTCAGGTAAGTTCGTAATACAAGTTCATGGGTATGTTTGAGCATGCAAGTGGACAATACAAGTAAGTTGATACGGCAGGACAGGCACTTCACTTCTCCGGAGTGGTTTAATGTTCTTTCTGAGCTGATGGTATCCAGGGCCTGTATCATAATCCGTGTACTTAGTGCTGTAGTTACGCAGCCAGCAATGCCGCAAAATTTCATATTGTATGGCCCATCAAAATATTTTGCTTCATATGTGGTTATGTCGTCAAGCTCATTTATAAACTCAAAATGTCGTGCAATAAGGTTTACAATAGGAAAATCTTGCTGTCTATTCCTTACTTTTATTGATGAAGTAAACATTTTGGATTATGAATACCAGGTTTTTTACTCTTGTGTGTATGTGTGTGTGAGTGTTTGTGCATGTGTGTGTAATCGCGAATATGTGTATGTGTGTCCCTGTGTACAGTGCGTGTGAGCGAGCGTGAAATGTAGGCCTTAGACAGCTTCGTTGCCATGTGTTTCAATGATTATTTCCATATTATCATGTCTTGTGTTTTACCTTCTTTTTTTTTGCGAACCTTTGATTTTATTCACACCCATTGTTCTGAAATATCATGTAAAGGCTTTTTGGCCAATACCGAAACTTAAACTTGTTCCTGTAAGTCTTGAAGTATTGCTTGGGGAGTAAGAGAAGGTTTTTAGTTCTGAAAGAATTAGAAAATTCTGTTCATAGGGAAACAATTTTCTTCACTTGACATTCCCAAATGTATATTATCTAAATTGTATGTGTGACATTTGTTTCATATGAATTCACTTGAAAGGTCTGAAGTCATTTCAAGATCTTAGCACACGTGCAGTTATTAAAGAGGACAATTCTTCATTAAAGCTCAATTCTCTTTGAATACTACCAAATGTCTCCGGGTGCAGTTTAACATTTTCAAACTGGATGGTGTGAAGTTCTTCTTAATGTTTTGGGTAACCTCTCTTGGACATGCACTAAAGCGTTTACATAAATGAGAAAGCTATGGATTTCATGTGCACATCAGTAACCCAACCTCCTTAGTTTGGTATTCACTTTTTGTTTGTTTTACTGTGTATCTCAGGTCAGATTTCGACTCTGTCAGTTCCTCACCGCTGCTGGACTCCTCAGTGAACAGGGACAAAGCCAATTTGGCAAGTGCTGCCAACAGACGACCACCCTCTAAGAAGACATTGGTGAGAATTAGCACTCTTTACTATCTCTCTCTCTCTTCTGCTTTCTCTCTTCACTCTCTCTCTCTCTTACCCTCTCCTTCCCTCCTTTCCCTCTCTATTTGTCTGTCTATCTCAGTCTATGTTTCTGTCTCTCTTTCTCTCTCCCTCTTTCCTCTGTCCTCTCTATTTGTCTGTCTCTCTGTCTGCCTCTGTCACTCTTACTACCCCTCTCTCTATCTCTCTTCGTTACAACTGTCACATTTTTTTCATTAGCGAGTGTTTACATATATGTGAAAGAGAGGTAGGGGATGAAATCACTTCGCTGCCTTCTCGATCGTATAGGTTCTCTCTTTTGAACACTATGTGCTCATAAGTTAGAGAAATTTGCTTGATGAATCTCATGTTATATCACGATTGTTATGGTAGATGGCTGGCGAGCTCTCAGATGTGATCCGCTCCTACTTATTACTGTGTGTTACTTTTGTTTGAATCTAGATTTTAGGGCTGCATTGTGATACGCATTTTCTCTATTTCCCCATGTCAGGTCCAGGATTCCACGTCAGAGGAGCAAGACTCGGCCAGTGTACAGAGTGAGGTCACAGAAAATGGCAGCGTACACAGTGGTCATCCTGACCACACAGAGAGCGGACTGGACATGTGGAACCGACACGACAGGTCAGTAAAATTGGACATTTGCCAGATGTCCATCTATCTGCAGGGCACCAGGTTGAATCTTTGAAGTGAACTTGGTTTATATATTCTCTGATAGTGATGTGCTGGGTATATTGTCACTCAAGGGATGAGGTTTTAATGTTTTTTTCCCCCATTGTGTGCATATCTATTCTCTGGTGATTTTGCAGTAGAGGTGGAATTCCCCATTACAATCTTTGTAACTACATGCATTTACTTTGTAACTATACAAAATAGCCCCACTGTGTTTGAGTGAGGCGTTGATTTGTTTTCAGGGCGATTTTCACTACTTGTGTGCACTCCACAAATTTCAGGAATTTTATACCATAGACTTGGATTCCACAGTCACCACATAATTGGTGGGTCAATATCTCTTGATGCTGGGTCTAACGTGATTTTATCATGTTAGTTGTGATGTTTTGCCTTACCTACAAATGAAGAGCTTCATTACAAAATGTGTTATATGCCCAAGGAAGAAACTGAGAAAACCTCAATTAACTGTTTATATTTAACAATGTTTCTGATGGAAAAAATTATGTTGATGCTATTAGTTTAAGACCAAATAAAAAGAACTTTATGTTGTATTTTCTGAGCCAAATGGTTCAATTAGTTATCAAAAGTTACTTTACCAAATTTGCCTTTTTTGTATGTGCTTATATAACACATTTTGTTGTGAAGCTCTTCATAATTATGTTATAACATCTGTAAAATGTACTTTCTTGGCTATTGCAGTGCAACCATCACATCTTATCACCTCTGTTTTTACAGTGTACACACCACCATATCTGCGTTGTATACAATCAAATTTCAGTGACAGCTCAAGTAGAAAACTAACCCAGGCATAATATCTGTAAAGGTCTCAATTCAGTGTTGGCTAGATAAAAGTTACAAGACATTTTTTATTAATTTATAGAGGTACCAGCTTCTTTTGCTGTTTTAGTGTTTGTGTGAGTTTGAAGAGAGCTTTAATGGCACATGTGTCTTTACTTGCAAAAGAATGTTGATGAAATTTAATGTTTATTTAAAGCTCATGTATTTACAAGATCTATGAGGTTTAAATTTCATAGATACCAGTTCTCATTGTGAAAAAAAATTCCTCTTTTTTTAAATCCAGAAATAACAGGTACCATCTTGTATTATGATAGAATAATGAGTAAAAAACAACATTGCAATGATTCGTTTCTTTCCTTTTTATCACGACCATTATTGTAGAGATTTACCGTGAGTATTTGTCTGGAGTTCCTAGTCTAGACCAACACATTTCATATGTCGGTGATCTATTTCATTGTGGTTGGTGTGGGTTTTTTTACTTGTCTTAATTTTTCTTTTCTCTCATTCATGTTCTTTTTCAAAAGTGATCATATTGAATGTCTTTGTTTGGAAGATATGGTTCTATTCATCCGTCTCAGAATTCCTGACATGTAAGGAGAAGAATCTGTAAAATTTATAACAATAATTGGGAGTAGGATATGATGGTATCACTTCAAAATGAAAATGGCACAAAAGTGATAAAGTTTAAATTACTAGCCATCACCAATTCACTGATTTGGTTAAGACTGAAATATAACAGGTTTGCCAACATACTATAGCCCACATTACATTAAAGATGTATAGATTTTGTTACTGTCAAGGCAAACAGGGATAAGCTAAACACTAGACAGTCATGTACAGAAGCTACTTTTCTCTGCCAATGTCAATTTTCATATTTAATGAACTATTTGGTGGGATGGGTTACAATATCTAGTTGTTTTTGCCCTTCCAACTGCGGTCTGCAAAGGTCTTCTCTTCAGGCTCTTTTTCCATGTAAAAATTTTTTTTCTCTTTACAAGTCCAGGGGTCTGTATTAGTAATGGCCGCGGTTATTACATACATGTATACTGTATACCAACAGCTCATTTCTGTTGGTTTTATTTCTACAAACAATGGTCCGAAGTATAATATGTCAATATTTTGACTTCTCACACAGTCTGGCCTACTTTTACAACAAGATTTTGGGGGAAATTTCACTTTATGGGTTGTACAGATTTGGTGACGTAGAACGGAAACTTCCCTAGTTATTATTAATATGGACCCTGGACAACTAGTCTCCTTGTTATTATTTTGTGTTTCTTGAAAACAACTTAAAATTTGTTCGGTACCAGACGTATTTTCATCATTGTTATTCATTATTTTCTGAACTCTTCATGACATGGTGTTGCTTATTGTGTGGACACACTTTGGTTTCTGTTGATTTACTTCAGTGCAGGCAGAAGGTTACCGGTTCGTTAAGGTTTAGATAACAACTGAAAAACAGAAGCTCCCATTCATACTCTTGAGTTCCAAGATGAAACACTTTTTTTTTTTCGCGTAACACATCGGTTTATTCAAGTAAAGGTGTAAGTCCCTCAATAGCTGAGCATAAGAATCTATAGTGGGAGAATTGAATCTGATGCACATTTTTAGTGATTTTAAAATGCCCACTGATCTCAATAGTTAGAGTGGTGAAAATATTTTGGGTTTCATATTTATACAATAAAAGTGTATAAAACTTTTGGTTCAATTTGCCACCAAATTTAATTTGAGCAAAGCAACATCACAGACGAAAGTTCACCCAAACTCAGTGGTAAAATGGCATAGCAGAAGTAATGCTCAGCCTAAAGTATGGAAACCAGCTTCAGTGTTTTGAATTTTTCAACTCTTGCATTTTCTTATACCATAGTGATCTCTGATGTGATTAAGCCTGTCCTCTTTGTGATTTAGACAATAACTTTGGAATGACACCACCTTGTTTGTGTGGTAAGGGGAAAATATAAAAATAAAATGAAGCATCAACCAGATCTAGCAAATATGTTAAAGCCTTAACACTCTCTGTGTTGTCTCATAGAATGCCTGCCTTTGTAAACATGTGAGTAATTTTGTCCTATCCATTTTCTCCTTCTCTGTCTGTCTCCACTTTGAAGATAAAACATGTGGTAGATTGTAGTTTGAATGTTCATTTTAAGCCAACTTGAGTTCGTGCTCTGCGCTTCTTACTTTCTTTGTCTTCATGTTATTTTAGATTTGCAGCTATTTTTAATTCATGTCTTGTGATGTTTTTTTCCCCTAAGTAGTATGCCACTGTCAGTACAATAGAGGATGATCTTATTTCATCACATCAAATCTAATGTTAGCCAGCGAGTGGTTCCTGGGCTCCTTCTACTTTCCAAGGGTTGCTGCCATCCTCGTCTACAGCGTTGATAGGGCTGTAAAACATCTGTTTCTTAGTGTCTCTTGGCTGAAGCAAATAGTTTGTGAATATGTGTGTGTGTGCACTCTTGCACTCAACTTACCCAAGCGGACATTTTTGAGTGTATGAGAGAGAGTGGGAGAATTTAAATCTCCCATATATTATTTGACTTGAACAGATACCTGAACTCATAAATGGTCTCATCTCTAAGGCCACTAGTTAAAAAAACCTCTTGAAATAAGATACACATTAGAAACAATATATTTTCTCCCTCCCTTAATATATAGAAAAGAACACCCTCACACTGCACATAAAGGAACCTACACCAATACTGCAATGTCTTTTTTTTTTTTTTTTTTTTTTTTTTTTTTTTACCATTTTATATGTAGCCTTCATGCCTTCATTATACATGTACATAATATTTGTGTTTTCCAACGTTTACTTGTATTGATAAGTTTTTGTGCTTTGAATGTATCACTTTGAGCATTCTATCTTTTAAGTTTATCAGTCATTTGTCTTATGAGGGGATTGTGTCATGGTAGAATGTACATTAGAATTTAGTCTAATTGCCAAATATGTCCCATAAGCCATCTTGTTGTATTTTTTTTTTAAAACAATTCATTTTTATTATATTTTCTAAATTACAGTATAGTAATAATATATACAGAATTTAAGGTTTCTTTGTCGTAATAGTATGGTTTTCATTGATCACTGATCGATCCAATGAATCACATTGATGTCTTTAAAATCAAGACTTATTGTAGTGTAAGAAATTATCAAATTTTGGTAATTTGAACAGCTTTTATTCTAGATAAGAAAGAAATGTGTATCAGTTTTCAATTCCATATGCTGACAAACATCCCTTCTAGCATTTTCACTTAGTTGTTGTATAAAAAGCTGATCATTCTATTATATCTCTTTTCACTGCAAACATTATTTGAATATTTGTCTATGTATCTCTTATCTATCAATTATATATCCCCCCTGCTGTTTGATTTTGTCATCTTATCCATGATATTCCTAGCACACTGTTTCACATATTATTTCATTCTTATCACAAGCACTTTTCACACAGGCTGGCAAGCCATGTGCTTTTCTTGAACTCTGACCTGCAATCTTTTTCCATGTAACCTCTGACCTGGTCACCTGTATTATTTCTCTCTCTGGCACTCCTAGTGACAGCACGGTCAGGAAGAGTGAGCTCAAAAAGAGAAAGCAATTGCAGCAGCAGCAGCAACAACAGCAACAACAGCTTTCCCCGGACAGCCCACGGGCCGCTCCCCCAGTCCCCACGGCGGCCTCGCCCCCATCCCCAAGTAGCCCCGCTGCGCCTCGGCCCGCCCCTCGCACCTCCTCCTCCTCCTCTTCCTCCGCCTCCGTGCGACCGCCAGTGGCCCCCAAACCCCAAAAGCTGTCGAGCTCAGAATTGGCTAGGTAACGGTTTGGCCCGGCCCATTTCTTACTGCCTGCCTTGGTGTTACCTTGTGTCTGCGTGTCAGCCACTTTTGACAACCATTTCATTTTCTCATGCAAGCCTTTTGTCACTGCATTTTTGTATTTATTTCAGCCCATAATTTTGTTTACTTAATCCCTTTTTAGTTGTGCCTGTAGATTTCGGTTTTTATTACTTTATTTATTCTTTCTCATTAATAGAATTTTTTTCAATGAGGAAGATGCTTACCAAAGTGCTTATCGCCATGTCATCATTGAATGTATTTTTAAAGGTATATTTGAATTGCTGAAAATATTTTTTTTTTCTTTAACATTGTACTTTCCATTGGGGACATTATGAAATTCTCTCAATTGACTGGTATTGTCATGAGAACATGGCAAAGCACTTTTGTATACGTCAGATTTGAGTAACCTGTCAAGTGCGTGCTCCAAACCTTTGCTATTCTGAAGACAAACAGTTGTAGACAAAAAGAAAGAATATGATGTTCTACCAGCATTACTTGCTGATCACAAGGGAAATTTCCCATTGATTCTTAAACCTGGGTAATGAAAGTGTCTTTATGGCTAAGTCTCATGAACACAGAGGTATTGGCCAGTTGCTCTACTGATGGTTTTGAGACTGGCATAAATATAAAGGAATGGAAACCTTGTTCCTTCATTTTGTAAAATGTATTAACAACTTACCGTCATCAGCAGTAGCTTGGTTTGAAGCTGTAAAACTATTCTACATGTTGTAACTTAACCCATGATTTCCTGTACGCTTGTTTTTCCTTGCAGTGTTTGATTTTAATGCTAACATGTTGTCGTCGTTTTATTCTTTTGAGTGTTACTCATAACAGTTTCTTCACAGAATTTGTGTGTGTTACTCTTGCCTTCATCACCATTGGCTTCTTCATTCATTTTTCGATGTTTTTATGTGCATTCACATTGGACGTATATAATTTTCTCCTTTGCTCTACATGTTAGAAAAGTTTTGTTTGATTTATCACCAGTGCATTGTGCGTGGTTGCAGGTGCTCGGCGGGTGCCCTGGTGTGTTCTGCTCCTTCTACTTTTTTCTATACTTCTCTACTGTCCTAAACTATTTCTTTCTATACGTTTCTATTGTCCTAAACTATTTCTTTCTATACTTTTCTATTGTCCTAAACTACTTCTTTTTATACATTACTATTGTCCACTGCTTCTTACCCTGAAATGACTTTACAGTGTCTATAGTGTCATAAAGCCGTAACTAAGTGACTAAGTGAGCAGTTCTTCTAGATCAACCTGAATCACAAGGAAGTTTTCATCAGACTTAAGCTTTGTAAGCTGTCAACTATATATGATTGCACTCACTCTTCGGTGCTCTCCTCATTTCACGTTCCATCTCTTTTTCATTCTCTTGTCACCTGTGTCTTTCTAGTGCTCTTCTGAGTGTTTTTTCCTGTTAAAATTTTGCAGTTGTTTTCGTCCAATACAATTTTGCTACTGTTTTGTGTTGTAACAGCTTGCCATGTTTTTATTGTCTTACCCAGTGATTTGTGCATTGTCAGTGACTTGAGCTGAGGGTTTTGTTTTCCTTTTGTTTTTAGGCCCGTATCCCTTTTTTGTTAGGCTTGATGAGAATGGGTTTGGATTTTTTTCAATGTTGTTTTTATTTATTATTGATTATTATTTCTTCATTTCCTTTTTCAGTCTGGAATTGCCCTCAAAATATAATGATACATATACATCAATTTTCTGAGAAACATTGAAGACTAGAAACTAAAAAAAGACAATTTGAAAAAACCCAACTAATTCAGATTGGCAATGGTTGTTGTTACTTGTGTACTTGTTTAAAATATCTTTCAGTTTGACTCTTCCAGCATGCACCATGATATTGACAGTGTGCATGTTTGGTCTTTTCTGTCTTTGACAACCAGCTGGGCTGGGTTGGTGGTCTTTTTTTTCGAAGTTGGTTTGTTCTTTATTTACTTTCGTGAGTTTTAACATATTTTTAGCTGCAGCTGATTTTTTTTTTTAGAAATGTCATAATTTTACTCCAAAGAGTGGTTGAAATTTTCTTTTATGAACGTATGTGGTGTACAGTGCCATAGAACCTCATCAAAACAAAAAAGCCGATGTTGAGGGCAGCGAACATGCAAAATTTAAGTAGCTCTTTGTTGGCTTTGCTTCTAATAATACCACTCACATCGCTTATTAATTTATATGAAATGCCTAAAGGTCACTTGCTTGTTGTTTTATGAAACTTAGATTTACTTCAAACTCCTGTGGGTTCAGAGATTGGACCTTCAGGATATTTTCAGTTGGTAAAGAAACCTGATAAGTTCCATTCTGAATGAAAGAAGGGCTGAGTCAATAAGGTGTAGATGTGTTGGTTGCCAAGCTCTCTGATGTGCTGGGTTCCAACCTCTTTTTTTTTTGGTAGGTTTTATTATTGCTTTAATGTCCATCTTGATACTGAAGTGACCTAACAGTGTTGATGGTGCTGTAAAACCTCAGCAAAACAATTAAGTGTGGGTCCTCTGTTATTTGTTCTACATTTTGCTTGTATCAAAGAGCTGACAGTTTGATGCCTGCCTGATGTTAACCCCTCTCCCCTCACACAGCATCTGACTCTCTGTGTATGCTTGCAGTCATTCTTGTTGGAGGAGACAAGAACTTAGAACTATTTTTGCCCAGTTGTGCAGTTAGTCATCCAACCCTGCTCTACTTGACTTTTGTGTGGTATCTTTGTCACTTCGCTGGCCTAACCAATACTTTGCTTGATAGCAACATTTGTATTGAAACAAGAATGCTTGTTGTTTTTATATAGAACCCCTTAGACAATAAGAAGCAACCCTTATTCCTTTCATTATTGTCATCAGGGGATAAAAAAAAATCTTTAATGCATTACCTTGTGATCAACTGTCTGTTCTTGGGTTGACATAATAGAATAGATTACATCCATGGTTTTCTTCAATGGAAATTGTTTGGATATAAGATCATAAGTCATAAGATCCATTACTTTTTTGCCATGTCATTGTGGTATAAATGTACATACATCTCAGAGCAAGCTGGGTATTTTTTAAAACTAGGATACAGTGAGACGCCATAGTCTGTTCAGAAAGATCTCAAAAGTACTCTAGAATTGCCCTTGACATCAGAAATTATCTTTTCAAAAGCATTGTTTTGTGAGAAAAATTGGATGTGATATAACTACTGACAATCTCAACTGCTCCCAGCATCAGCTTCTACTGTTGCCTTTCCGACCTTCCTCGTTTTTTACAAATCTTCCCGTCTTGTTGTTTCCCCTGACAGAGTGGAAGACACGTCGGACACATCCTCCTCCGTGTCACAGACCTCCTACGACCCCAACCGCCCAACGCTGAAGTCTGGTGTGTCGGAAATCCCCGACCTGCCTGCAGACGACACGTCGACCAACAGCGAGGGAGGGGCCGTCACTCTGGTCTCATCCAAGCCTGTCCCTGCCGCCAAAGGTAAACTTTTCGCATTTGTATACATGAACAGCTGCAAGAATTTAGCTAGTTTTGTTGCCTTGTTTTTTAAAAACAATGTTTCTCAAGGGTTGGTAGCTTCTTAAAAGATAAGGGTGTATTATAGCCTAATATAAGATAATAAGATAAGTTTGGAGAGGCTTCACCTAAGATTAGTGAGTGGGTTCATGGTCCTGTTCCCTCCACCCTCCTGAGGTCAGTTCATTGTACCCTCCCAGCCCCTGTTTTTTTCTTTTGTTTAAAAGATATGAGTAAAAATAGCATGTGATAGAAAATTGAGATGTGAGTGTTTGCCCCAAGCACCGTTACGGGTGTGTTTTGTGTGAGGCACTTTGTAAGAGGCAAATGCAGTTTGTGATGCAATCCATACACACTAACCAATCCATGCACATTTACAGATGTCTCCACAAGTAACCTGGAAATTAAGAGGAAGGGGGTGGGGGGTTGAGCATGTGATTGATAAATATTGAATACTCAGTCATGAAACATACCACAGTATTAAACGTATATATTCTGGGAAGTTGTAGCTCATAGTCAGTTTCCTCTCAAACATGTGTTTTTTCTGTTACTTATTTTGCCTCATACAATGCATCACTCAACATCATCCAGTTAGTTTTAAAATGCTTTTGATCTCTCATGACAATCATCTAGCAACATAGAGCGGTTGGGAGGAAGGGAGGGAGGGGGGGGGGGATGGGGAGGGTCAATGACCACTTGTTGGTAGACATGTTCCATTGGGGGGGAGGTGGAATTTAGTTGCTTTGTAGGTTTGTTGTTGTCATCATATTATTGGCATTACCTCATTAATATTATAGTTGTTGTATTGTTGTTGTTGCTCATCATCAGTTGCATCGTGTTGTTACTAAGTTGCAAGTTGTAAAACCCATGCCTGTTGCCCACTTGTGTTTGTTGATTTGTTTGTTTTTTCACTTTTCATTTGTTTTGCCATTTGTGCATCATATCACTCTTGTTTTCTTATACATGAATGATAGGAGGATCAGCTTTCTTGTATTCTTTCTTTCTTTCTTTGGCTTTTCCCCTCTCTTGCCCTCTGTCTTCTGACTCTGGTAGTTTCTGGTACTTCAGCTATGTGGGGTGGAGGGTGTACTTTATATCTATCATATTGCTCTGATACTGATACAAACACGTGTACGACATACACGGAAGACTCCTATTCCTTGTCTCTTGAGGGACTTTTCGATTGTATCATGATGCTAATTTTTATATCTTTAGAAATTCCATTAGAAGCTAGTGCAAAATGTTAGTATCTTTTTAAACCCCATTTGTAGTTTAGAAATTAAATTTTTTTAAAAAGTTAAAAAACCAATTTTATCACATGTAGATTCCAAGCTGACCAATTTTGCTTCAAGATACAAATGTAGTTGCCATTTATGTGATATTATGTAGCAGAAAGTTTCACCCTTAAGCTAAAGAGAGCTTATGTCTTAAAATGTGTGTTAGTCTTCCGTCTTGATATTAATCAATGAATATTTTTTCTTTTAATTAACTGCCAAGCACAATACACCGGTTTTACCTTACCTTGCACTTTTAGATTTTTTTTTGGGGGTCTATTAAAAAGACTCATTATTTTGTCACAGTTCAAATACACATAATCTAGCCACTGCAAATAGCATAAGCAGCCACAATCTATATAAACAGATACTGGTGCTTTTGGGGTGATGA